>BLKR01005231.1:0-85807 GCA_011170035.1 Teleogryllus occipitalis
CCTGTGGGACATTGTGCCAGTATTTCATGCCTTTGCTGCTAGTCAATGATGGCGCTTCTCATGCTGACCCGCGAATATCGTGTGTATGCTACCCAGCGCAACGTCATGAACTCGCAGTTCTCGCTGATATAACATGAAAGTTACCAGGAATTAGGATGACTGAATGCTAAATCATTCTATGTCGTTTGGTACTGAACAATATATTAACCTGTTCTTAGTTGTGGTGTCGTCCTGCTTCTGAAAGGTCGCCAACAATGATCCCTTGTTTTGGGAAAAATTTCAGGATAATATTAAAAATTGCCTTCTGTTTCCTAAGGTTTTTCTTTTTTGGGAACTACGATGTCTAAATTTTATCCTCGCTTGTTTGGTGGGTGGCTTAATGTCTCGGAACTAAGTTAGCTTACCGGCCACGGTTAGTTTATGAAGACCATCCTACTTTGCTGTTGATCCGAAACATGTGGTTCAAATATCATCCCATTGGTTTCTCTTTCTGAAGCATAGCTGACAACAAAGTGAAGAGCCGCATTAGTGAGGTACACTTGGATTTCTCTCGCACATGTCACTGTATCAGGGTAGTGGAATGGAAAATTGAACACCAGATCGCTACTCCTGTCCATGGGATGTGATGCCGTCTGACGTTTCGTAGCTGCTAATGTCAGCCCTACCAAAATGACATCATGAGACTTGAATTGGTGGTGTTGGTGAGGTTCTCTTTGAGGGGAATTCGCGACGATTGTTAGCAGCGTGAGGGGCATTATGTGGAAGTACGAATTGTCCCTCTGAAAGGTGTTGAGCACAAAGCAAAGGAGATCATTGATATATGGTGCAAAGAAAAGTAACGACATTAAAGGAGTAATAATAATAATAATAATAATAATAATAATAATAATAATAATAATAATAATAATAATAATAATAATAATAATAACACTTCTTCGGTAAAATCCTACTGAGATAAAATGGTAATTAAATTATTTATTGCTAATATTATGAGTAATGCAGTGTAATGTTTTACTGTCACTTGAAATTGCTCTTCACAACATGGAATTACTAAAAGGATTAAATGTAAGTTACAAGAGTTAAGTTGATCATTAGGAAATAGTTTTAAAACAATGATAATATAGTTCAGAGATGAATACGTTGTCAGTGGTAAAATTGTAATTTTTAGACTGTATTTAATATGTAATTGTATTCAAGTCTGTAATATATTGTAGCAGAAAAAAAATAATTGTAAAGAAGGAAATGTAACATAAAGAGTGAATATAGGAAGAAAGTAGTATAGCAAAACACATCATTTAAAAAAATAGGAAATACAACGTTAGGATGAATAAGAGAAATGACAGAGAAGACTATTTAAAGGGGTTAAATGTAAGTTGTAATTTGTCAAAAAAATGTCAAGAAATTGAAATAAAACACTGACCAATCAAATTTACATTTTTGTGAATATAAAACTTACTCTTTCGATTTTGCTTGATTGGGTGAATAAAATCACATTCTTTACTGAGAAATTTGTGTATGGGGCGGGACTTGAAACTATATGACGTGATGCTTTTTAGATTAGAGAATAATTTGCAATATTTTTATGGAAGAGATAAAATAGGTAAATGTTGAGATTTTACTTTCTCGTTTTACTACCTACTGTACCTTGATAGTTGTTCACAATTTTTTTGTCGCCGGCAATTGAACTGGATTCATTTCCCGCCTAGTAGGGAGCTCCGTGGTGTTGCAGTGCATTATGGGCGAGATTTCGAGTTTTGTGGGCAGTAGTTAGATATTGATTATGGGCCATATTTATAAACCTCTGCCAAGGGCCTGCCAGGCCTAGTAGGCTGCCAGTGTTCAGTTTTGCGATTTATGAACGGCCCTCAGCCAATTGCAGTCTCCCTTGACCTCCCAGCAAGCCCCCAGATGGCAGGCTCCTAAGAGCTCTACTGGCAGAGCTTCAGAAATACGACCCTACATCAATTTCCCGAGGAACGTCAAATTCGAAGGTGGGCGATGTGTTGTGAGTTGCGCTCCGCTTGGTGTCGGCAGTATTTGGAGCGCCGCGCCTTCTTGTGGTGTTCTCTGGTGGCTGACGCTGGAAGGGCTGGCTTACTCCATTCAACGAGCTATACTTGGGTTTCTTAACCTGGCCGATGACAGCTGATCAACTGTTACAGATTCGTACAATCGGGAGCTTAAACGTCATCGTAATGCCGTTTTAGCTGTCGATTGAATGACACCGTAACACTTGATAAAGTGTCTTCGGCCAGTTTTAAGAAAACAAGTATATACTTGGGTTTCTATAACCTGGTTGACGACAGCTGATCAGCTGTTACAGTTTCGTCCAATCGGGAGCGTAAATGTCACCGTGATGACGTTTTAGCTCTCAATTGGATGACACCGTAACACCTTCGTGTCTTCGGCCAAGTTTAAAAAAACAAACAAGTATATACTTGGGTTTCTGTAACCTTGCTGATGACAGCTGATCACCTGTTACGGTTTTGTGCAATCGAGAGCTAAAACGTCATCACGATGACGTCACTGTGGTGACGTTTTAGCTCTTTTGAGCTCTCGATTGAGCTAAAACGTCACCACAGTGACGTCATCGTGATGATGCTTTAACTCTCGATTGGATGACACTGTAACAGCTTACTAACTGTCATCGACTAGGGTAGAATAACCCTAGTACAGAATGCACCAGTGAGCTTTCGTATAGACTGGAGGCAACACTCTATGCTCAGAAATCGTGACGTCGGCCATGATAGTGAATGTCTATTCTGTCCTAGTTATCTCAGAACTAAATACCATGAAACGCTAAGTTTCATTCCAATTCTAAACATTTATTCTTTTATGTTCACTAAAACTTAATAAAAAGTCGGAAGTAACCAATATTTAATTCTTTAAAGTGGCAATTTACATATAATACTTAAACAAAATCTAGTATTTCATTTCTTAGAGACATTTTTAACATTCACGCAAGGGAGTGTTCTTGGTTTGCGTATTTTTAATAATTGCGTTAGATCAACTTATAACAAATAGTTTTAGTCGTCGGAAAACTAAAAATATTTTTAAAGTAATGGCTACCAAATAATATCTCAATAACATCCCCATCCATTTTACACTCTTTTGGCGTTCATTATAACTGAATGTTACCCAATACTTCGGAATTTTCGTTGACAGAGACGATTGTAAGCATCACAAACGCCACACAAGACATAGTTAACTCGTAAGAATGTCTGTAGGCAGACGTTCATCGCAGCCAACCTACCGAAAAAAGGACCATCACAATTTTCAGCACTTCATAGCATTGCAGTTGTGCATCCAGCTGTAATGTTGAGATCACTGGAATGTACTTCATAGAGTAGGTTAAATGCTTCCGTCTTTGCAGCAAATTGAAGTCATTTTTGCAGCCAAAGCAGCACCCTCTGAAAAAACAGAGTATTCTAGTATTCCGTTTCGTGCTGGTTAAGCCTGGGTGGGTACGGGCCGCGCGTAATATAAATCTTCTTACTCTGGGTTACACGACCAAAAACCAATCATTTAAATACAAATCACTATGTAAGGAGAAAAAATTGAGAAACTTTAAAAGCACAGAGTATTCTGCATCAGTTATTGTCATAAGAATGGAAACTATTGAAATGTAATTATAGTTAGCATAACGCCTGAAAGTAAATGTTATTGCAACAAGAACCCAACACAGACCTCAAATAAGGCGGAAAACTTCAAAAATGATATATTTGTAGTTTGATGACTTCCTGTTTTAACACTTACATGCCAAACATACCGAAGACATTGTGAATATTGTTATACTATCCACTAAATACAATATAAATATAGACGAAAAGATAACAATATCGAAATAATCATATATTTAAAAATAAGGTATTCTGCCATGGCTTCGTTTAGAGCTTCTACTGAACCGATTGTAGTATTTTTTCTCCTTTAAATGAAAGAATGTGATCCCTAGATGTGTTATCAGATATTGTTTGTGTTGATTCACCAACATTTACGGTGTAAATTAATTAATTAAATCATTCTTTAATAGTACGCTTATCAATAGTCAATTGTTTTCTTCTAAAGGGTGGCTGTTTTAAAATTGATATATATGAGTCGATAGATGTGCGTCCCCGCCGCTTCATGGTGGCGCTACTTGATGTTTTGTTTTGATTGTTGAGATTTGTTCACAATTCGTCAAGGTTTTGTTTCAGTGTAATAATTGCATTGTGAAGATGACAGTTTGCATGTATTTGCTTTTGTAGTGTATTTTGTAGAGAACATTCGGACAGTGGGTTTTATTCGGTTGTACTGTAGTAGTGAAGTTGTTCACAGGTTATGTCGAATTCCGAATCGTTGCCCACGCGCCCCAAAAGACGCAAACGTAGTACATTGACTGGGAGCAGGGAAAGAGAAAGTCAGCGTATGTGTCGTGATAGTGAGGTCATTTCGTTTTCTGTTGGGTCATTGTCTATGAAATGTCAGTTTTGTTCTACTTTGTACTTCCCATGTCAGAGAAATTCTGTAAACGAGTTTACTGTGGGTTGCTTCAATGGGAAAATAAGTTTACCTTCCAGCAATATGCCAGAAGAAATCAAACAGTTGTTTTTAGGAGATTATGACACATCAAAAAACTTTAGAAATAATATCCGTCAGTATAATAGTGGTCTTTCTTTTGTGTAATTTGGTTCTGATATTGCATTGCCACCTGGTCATGGGCCATACGTGTTGAAAATTTTGTGAACTCCACATCCCAGAATATATTCGTTATACCCTGAAGATTCAAACAATGCAACATATTGTGAACATTAGTCTGGGCACAGTATTTTACATTTATCTTAGATCACACCGTCATATTTTGACGGGTTCTCACTACTGTATAATTTTTCTAATTTTGCAGCACATAAATGTTAAATAATTTTGTCACACTGCGCACTTTGATTCTACTAATTAAAACAATTATAGGTTAAACTCTTACACTGAACGAGGCAGCTGGCATGCGGTATTAAGCCAACGCCACCTAGCGAACATCCTTCAAAGAGCCACAGGTGGCATTGGTTAAGTGCCAGCATAGTCCGATTGATTGATTAATGATTCCGGGCGCGTCAACTGCTAAGTTCATTATTTTCGAAAGTGTACCGGGAGCGGTGGCTCAATGCATCAACTGATGTCACTGCAGCGCCTCTAACCCGGAGGTCCTAGGTTCGAGTCATGACGACGGCAGGATTTTCGATACTAGCTTTTCAGCTAATTCGAATTCAGTCGCTGTCTGGAGGAGAACTCCCGAGGCTGGCTACTCTGGCCGGTAGTTTTCCGTGGTTTCTCCGATCAAAACCAGGCGAATGCCGGAGCAGTACCCTAACAAACGGGTCACGGTCCGCGTGCGATCTTTCCTTCCTCTTTCTTGTCCTATTCTCACCCCTTACTCACACAGTTACACTAACATGCACTACAGTACCACACATGCCGAGAAACCGGTCGGGGACTTAGAGCTTGTCCTGGCTGAGGCGGTGCCTAGCCCTGGTTGTGGAAAACCCCGCTAGTAACGGTAGATTGGCACCGGATCTCGCCATCCAGTGGGGGAAGATCACAGCCGCCTCCTTACGAAAAACATGTACTACACCTACGGGAATAATGACCTGAGGTGACAGTTTATCAATCGAAAGTGTAGTGCATGTTTTCATCGCGAGAGGTGGCGGTGATCTTTCCTCGCTGGTGTGCGAGATCAAACCGATCTACGTCGGTTTGATTGATTGATTTTTTCGTGTTTCCGGGCGCGTCAACTGCTCTGGTTATTAGTCCCGTTAGTCTAGTGCATCTTTTTTCTCGGAAGATGGCGGTGATCTTCCCCCGCTGGATGGCGAGATCCGGCGCCGACCTACCGTCGGCTAGTGGGGATTCCCCCTAAACAGGACTCTCCTACTAGCGGAGCACCGCCCCAGTCGGGACAAGTTCTAACCTCCCGACCGGTCTCCTGGAATATGCGGTAGTGTAGTGCATGTTAGTGTAAGTGTGTGTGTAAGGGGAGAGGATAGGACAAGGAAGAGGAAGGACAGATCGCGCGCGGTCCGTGGCCCGTTTGTTAGGGTACTGCTCCGGCATTCGCCTGGTTTTGATCGGAGAAACCACGGAAAACTAGCAATCAGAGCAGCCGACCGCTAGAATTCTCCTCCAGACAGCTACTGAATTCGACTTAGCTGAACAGTTAGTGTGGAAAATCCTGCCGCCGTGGGGAGTGGGAACCTAGGACCTCCCGGTTAGAGGTGCTGCAGTGACATCAGTTGCACTGAGCTACCGCTCCCGGTTCTACGTCGGCTTGAGTAGATTTTCCCCAACCAGATACCTCGCACCAGCTTGACCCGCACCAACCGGGACTAGCTCTAAGCTTCCGGCTAGTATCCCTATCCCTGCAAATAGAGGATTCGTCTTTCACAGTGTAGCTGCAAGGTGATACCTACGGCGGCTGTCTCTTACCTTACCACAGAGCATGGGAACATGTTACATAGAAAGTTGTTTACCCGGCAAAATTCCTTTCTCTAGTTATCTCCAAGTGAATAAAGGGTCATATCTCGGGGGTGGATTTTAATGAAATATCATTTTTTTCTTTTCCCTTTAGAACAATTATGTTTAGCATTGAAATTCGTTTTATGTTATGACAAAAGGAAATGACCCATTTTCATACTTTTTTTGTTGCATTTTTATCGATTTTGGCCAATAAGTCAATTTTTTAATTTTTCCGTAATTTTTAATGCTTTTTTCGCTGATTTCATTGATTTTAATGTCATTTTAATTGTACTTCCATTAAATAATATTTACGAGATACAACATATGTTCTTCACAGAATTCCTGAGTACCTATACCTGGTAGCCTATTCGATTTCTTCGCTCAGAAGTATTAATGTCAGCCATTCTGAGTATGTAATCTAAGGTTTCGTGACGCCTGTCAGCGTCATTAGCGCTTCAGCCGATTTACAGAAAACTAAAGAGGGATTTTCTGGTAAAGAACAGTCCAAACCACAAATTTGAAAGCTGAGTTTACTTGAACGAATAGAAAAAACTCAATTACATCAGTAACATATTCAACAGCCTAAGTTGTACATCTGAGCGGGTTTGGATCTCATATTTTCCTTTTTTCTTTGCTTTAAGGGTATTTTAAAAACATTTTAAGAGCATTTTATTGATAATTTTTGGCGATGTTTTAGGTCATCAAAATCCGTCCTCTAGTCATATCTGTGCCCAACTGATGCGTGCCGTTCAACTGTTACTTTCAGTCGATGTCTCTAATTGATAAGCGGTGAACCAGATACGAACAAGTGAAAACAGAGCCCACGGATGCAAATTTAATTATGTTTTTAATTAAGTTTAATTCCACCGGCTATAAACGTGCGTATGGGATTTCTCTGATGACAATTTGTTGAAACATTTGCAAGCGAAAGTCTATTTTATGAATCTAAAAAACATTACCGAGCGTATTTTTAAACAACCACTTGCTAAAGTATTTATTCCATAATGAAATGTTGTTCGGTGTATCAGTATCTTCTCGCATAAGAATCTTCTTTGAAAAATGTCTTCTCAAGAGACTGAAAGTCGAACTGACGATGGCCACATGGGCAAAAATCTGCCATCTTGCGGAATTACCTAGTCAGAGAAATATTACTGAACAATATGTTACAAAGAGGTTTAATACCATTCCATTAACCCAGTCATATCGTTTAAAATAAACATTTCGAATCGTACAGGATCATTTTCATTAGTTATTATTATCAATAGTTGACATTAACACATAATCAATAGTTGACACAAATGACAAATATATGTATTTAAAAATGAGAATTCCTCCTTATATCTTATTCCACTGTTTGGAGACGAACAAAATACTCTTCCACAGATATGGACAGCAGCGTTTCAGGGAACGAAATAAAAACGTTCCTTACTCGTACGTCCGTAATGCAAATAAACATGTGCTGTATTCATTGAGACCGAAAGTGCCCTGTGAACTTTTCCCTATATTCTTTTTCAGGAGTAGATACTATCGACTGTCAAAAATGTTTACAAGTGAATGTTTCATTCGTTCTATCTTATCTGACGATCAGAGAGCATTCAGTGCCGGAAAATGTGGAATGTAGTCCTTGTTATCGAGTTTACGTATGCGTTTTGTAAGTAAATTTCAGATTATTGGATTCGAAAATATCCAATTTATGCGTCTAAAATTGCATATTGAAAGGTGAAAATTAGGGTTTTATTCTCTATTTAGTATTCAGTATAAATTGGGATGACAATTTATTTTCAGAATAAATTTTATTTCATTTCCAACTATTTTATTAGTCACATGGGTATGAAATATGTTAAAAAATTAAGATGTAAATGGTAAAACTAATTATAGCAATTAGATAAATGATATATACATCCTCACATACCATATAACACACTTATCTGTAAAACCTTTGGGATACAATTATTTTTCATAATTTGTCTGAAAATATGCAAAAAAACTTTCCTGGATTTTGAGACTGGCATAAATTTCTTTTAATTATATTTTTACTGCTACTCTGATACTTGGGACTTCATTTAATTTCGGAGATAATGGGCTGTGAAATACATGTGTAGTCCTCTGAGCTTCGAACCCAACCGTTATGTTTTTTTTATGTAAACAATCGTGTAAGATGTGAATTAGTCGAATGTTTCATTCAATATTGTTTTGGCTCCTCAGAAAGAGGATAACATAAATTCCCATTTCGATAATATTTCTATGAAGGAATGGAACCGACTACGTTTGAATTAATTTGATTGGAAGCACAAAGAAGTACTGAAACCGTTTGCAATGATGTTTCGAATTTAATCTCAAGATCACCACGAAAAGAGCTTGTAAAGAGCCAAAAAATATCTTAAGAAATCCAAAAATTAGGCAGTTAATGAACGAATACACATTTTAGCCGCTAATTCTGAAATAAGCGCTGTAAATGGTCATATAATGTAAATGTAGCATATGATTTTAGGCACTATAAATGCGGTTCTTATAATATCGTAAAATGATGGAATATAATTAATATTGATAAAAGAGTAAAATAGACAATTGGCTTGAAACTTTCATGTCTACTTATGAGGCAATGGTAGTGCCTTATCGAGAAAGCTTGGGTCAAAAAATCTCCATATCTGTAGAATGATACCCTAAATAGCAATGTTGCTTTTCTTCCCTTTCCTTCTTCGACATAATTATGCGTTTCAAGGAATTGAAATACAGAAACACAACTTTTGAATAAGTGTGTTGTAAGAAACAGTACAACAAATAAGCTTTTTGAGTGGCGAGAGGCGAGGGCCGCAATGAGTGGCGCCAGTGGCGCGGCATGCGGCGGATGGTCGAACCTCCCGGCGCGCCGGGCGCAGGAGGCTTTGGAGGCTGATGGACGACTTCCTGCGGGCGCCCGACGTGAGCGCCCAGCCCCGCCCAGCTCCGCCCCGCCCCCGGTCCCCGCCCTTCCCCGCTCCTCCCCGCCCCGCCCCGCCCAGTCCCGCCCCGCCCTCCTCGTCCGGCTCAGCCCAGCACCGCCCCGCTCAGCCCCGCGCCGCCCCGCCCGGTCCAGCCCCGCGCCGCCCCGCCCCGTCCCGCGCAGCACGCCCCGCCCAGCCCCACCCCGCCCGGCCCAGCCCCGCCCCGCCCCGCCCCGCCCGGCCCCGCCCCGCCCCGCCCCGTCTCGCCCCGCCTCGCCCCGCCCCGCCCCGCCCCCCCCCGCGCCGCGCCGCTCTTCCTCCGTTCGAAGACCCGGATCGCCCATCTCGCTGCCTAGAGGCCGGGAAGTGTGCAAACTGGCCCCGGCCCATCGGCCCGAGAACTCACGTCCGGCGGCAGGTGCTGGGTTTCAGAAGCTTCACTACTTCAGGCGATGGTGATGGGTATCTCGACTTTCGAATTATCTTCTTTCGACTGGAGATGGACTGAAGTATCGACGTATCGTTTTTATTTGCGATATTCTGAAGATTAAACGGATCTCTACATTCTATCCTACATATGTAATCAGGTAATCTGAGTCCGTCCATCCGTCCGACCGACCTTCCGCCAGTCCTTCTCTGCCCCACGGATAGAACGATGTCACCATTTGGGTCAACCAAAGCAAAGTCTCGATCTGCTATTGGGGGACTAGCCAATGATTACAATCCTTTTAATCTAATTAAAGAACCTCAAATAATTAAATATAAAAGAATTTAAAGAACTAAGCTAGTTACATATTCATTCTTACTATTCATCATAGACGTAAAACTTCCCTCGACATTCTTTTAAATATCCTAATAATCTTAATTGTAAATAGCTTGGCAGTAAAACATTCTGAAGAATTCATAATGGTAACATTTCCAGTGTTCTGAAGATATTGATCCCCCGCGGCCGAGTGAAGTCCCGGGACACCCATGTCGCCAAGACGAGGCCATCGAGACCTTCGCCTCGGCCCATTGGATCGATAGCTTATGTCCGAAAGCAGGCGCTGGGTTTCAAAGTGGACAGGAAAAGAGCGTCACAGAGCCTCTAGACTAGGGATGTGCCCTTAACAGCTAAACTGTTATTTCTTAACCGTTAACGTTTCGTAACTGTTACGCGAAATAACAGTTATTTCGTTTATCCTCTTATTGGCTGTTATCAGTTGAAATGCATAGAACTGCAACCTACTGGGTCTAATCCGAACTACTACAAGCTTCACGATAACAGCTTCACTCCAGCTAATCAAGCATGATTTGCCAGTGTTCAAATTATAGATTTATTAATACATAATTCGTCATTATTACACGCCATGTGCCACAATATTTCTATATTTTATTGTATACACTACAACAAGATGTTTGTCCTTTAAATTAAGTCCGTCCAATATGTTAACTTATTTCTGTCCAATTGCTGCTTATGTGAGTTATTTGACGGTAGGTCTAATAACTCACATTATAATACTTGGTATTCGAAAGTCATTAACACTTTAGCTGTAGGTAAGCAAAAACACAGTTTCTCCTCATTATTTTTGGCACTCGTCACTTCACTATGCACAAGTTGCATATTTGAAAGAATATTTGCAATCTGAACCCGAATCACTTGCATTTTAGTAATATTCTAAACACATTTGCTACACATTATATGAATTACTATTCATCCTTGGCAGTTCATCCAGTCTCGTTCATATCAGCTGCTTCTCTGTCTAAACAAGATAGGGAAAGTAGTACAAGGAAGCGCCGTAAGGTAGCTGCACAAGCTTTACGGTGCTACCAACGTTATTCGTTTTGCGTGGTTTAACTCTTAGCAGTCGCTACAACTGCTTTAACTCTTAGCAGTCGGCCATGTTAAGTTGCTGGTCATGGACCTTTTATTTTTCAACTGTTATTAATAACAGCTATTACTAGTCAGCTGTTATTGTGATAACAGTTATTGAAGAAAAGCTGTTAAGCCCATCTCTACTCTACTCACTCCGGCAGAGTACCTCAACATTCGAAACTAAGTTCACACGACTGCCAATTGTACCGAATTTATCTTCGCCATTTTTGCCGGCTGAATTTAGTTCAGAGCCAGTATTTCCGCTGTCTCTGCAGCGACTCAGGCCGGGAGGTCCTACGGTTCGTGTCCCGGCGGTAGCGAAATTTCGGGGTTTGGGGTTTTCGTAACGTGGCGGATGACAGGTCATTTTACACCTCCCGCCTTATAAAATGAATCTTTTTAATTAATTCGCGAACGTCCTTCTCGACGGGGCTCATGGCCTCAAACATGTGCTTATTACTGTTATAAAGATTCATTTTATGAGCCAGGAGGTGTAAAAAAGTCATGTCATCCACCACGGTGCGAAAACCCAAGTATAGACAGATAGCTAGGTCGATTTCAGCCGCTGTCTGGGGGAGATTTCTAGCGGACGGCTGCTCTGGTCGGTAGTTTTCCGTGGTTTCTCCGATCAACACCAGGCGAATGCCGGAGTAGTACACTAACAAACAGGTCACGGACCGCGCGCGACCTTTCCTTCCTCTTCTTTGTCCTAAACTCACTCCCTTGGTAAATCCTGTTGCTACAAGTAGTAAATTACTTTCTCTAACCCCTGGTGTGATCAGAATCTATTGTTTTGTGGGTAATTTAAACCGAAAAATCTATTGACGGTGAAACGTCTATCCGTCTGTGATCAACGCTATCGCCTAAAAGATTCAACCGATTTTTTCCAAAATTGATATTCCTCGATTGATCGGTTTGGGTGTTTCAAACGGATATTTTGATTTTTGAGGGTACTTTTACATGAAGCCTCAACAACATTTTCAAATTTTTAACGAAAATGGCACCAAACGTTTTTATTAAACTTTGTCTTCGGATAGCGTAAAGAACACATCAGAGAATGGTGGAGTTCTCATGATCGTTGAAATCCCATATTTTTTGAAAATTTCAAAAGTTGCAATTTTTTTCAGTCTTCCTACAACTTCAGTCTTTCCTACAACAACAAGAATGTCTAGGAAAGTTTTACACAAATATTGAAGATAGAAATCTTTTCCTAAATAAAATATCTCCCTTAAATATAAATCTTGAAATAAGGTGATGTGCAATTTTTCGAAAATTTTCGCGTAATTTCGCGCAAAATTCAGGATATTTTTTAAAACACTTTTTCTCTAAAACAACACCAAATTTATTCTTTAAACTTTCTCCTCGTCTGTATCAAGGGACGGTAAAAATATGGTGCTGGTCCCATTTTCGGCAAACTCTCCGTATTTTCGAAAATTGCAAGAAGTGAACATTTCAAAACTACAAAATTGAAGATATTTGCTCTTTAAGAAAGGTCATGTACAGATTATTGAAAAGTCGACTAGTTTTCGTGTAATTTGGACTTTAAATTATTGCAATTTATAAAACAAACTTTTTTTGAACTATTTTTTACGGACAGACAAATGGAGGAATAAAGCAATGGCGCGGTCTCATTTTCGTTGAACTCTCTGAATTTTCGAAAATTGCAAATTTAGAAGTAATGCTTGAAATTATTTTCTGTTGTGACATCACTAGTTTCTATTTCAAAGAATGGCAATGAACAAAAATGAAGTCGGATAATTTTAGTATCTGCGCTCTTGAAATCCCAGAACCGTTTACATAAACATAGGTGATCAAAATTTTGGCAACTGCAAACGATGTAATATATTTTAAATAAAGCTGTATGCAGAAGACCGACTGCCAATGCCAGTTCAGGTACAAAACGATAGATAATATTTCCTTCCAACTTTCCAGCCAACATCGTGGGATTAAAACAATACTTTAGTTCAAGATGAAGCTGGAAAACCCCTAGTTTCACCCTCTTGATGCTCCTTCAGCATGCTGAAAAAACTGTTGGCTACTGCAAACGACATAATAAATTCTAAATAAAAATGTAGAACGTAGTGTACTGAATATCAATACCTGTTCAGCTAAAAAACAACAAAAAATCTGCCTTTCCCGCTATATTGTGTGTCTCAAATACTGCCTCTGTTCAACATGACGCTGGAAAGGCCCTTGTATCTCTACTCTTGATGCCTCAGATGCGTGGCATCACAGTCAACCGAAGCTTCTTGCTTCCACCGCCAGGGGCGCGCGTGCGGCCACCTGCTGGTGACGGACTTTGCCTAATCTGCTTTGCAACTCCTGCTGTTGCTGCTGCGTCGGAGGCAGCAACTGTCCCCCTCTCTCTCTGTTCCCCCTTCTCCACTTTCTCCCTCACCCTGCCTCCTGCCGTCGCTGCCAGCGCTCCAACTGCCCAAGTCCCCAAACTTCGGCGGCTCGTTCGAAGAAGATACTGCCCGACTTCGGTGACGGACCTTGTTAAGGGGGATGCGTGGCTGGTGGGATCAAATTCGGGGCGGAGTTTGATCTGTGGCGAGTTGCAAAATTGTTTGATCCCGTGACGAGAGGGGGAATTCGATACTTCTAATGATAAGTGTTTTTTCGATACACTTCTGCAGATGTGGCGCGTAGAGCAGAAGCCAACCAAATAGCTGGATTTCTACCTCTGCATGACGATATTCAAATCCCGGTACACGAATATATTTTTTTCTGTAGAAGTGATGCATAGAATTGAGGCCAAATATCTGGTTTTTCATGCATATCGAGAATCAAAAACCGGAACGCGACTGTATTTCGACATGCACTTAAAGCAAATGAAGCGGTCACGTGTGGACCGGTAGCGGTAGCTCAGTGCATCAACTGATGTCACTGCAGCGCCTCTAACCGGGAGGTCCTCGGTTCGAGTCCTGACGGCTGCAGGATTTTCGACACTAGCTTTTCAGCTAGGTCGAATTCAGCTGCTGTCTGGAGGAGAGTTCTAGCGGCCGGCTGCTCTGATCGGTAGTTTACCGTGGTTTCTCCGATCAACACCAGGTGAATGCCGGAGCAGTACCCTACCAAACGGGCCACGGACCGCGCGCGATCTGTCCTTCCTCTTCCTTGTTCTATCCTCTCCCCTTACACACTCACACTAACATGCACTACACTACCACATATTCCGGGAGACCGGTCGGGAGCTTAGAGCTTGTCCCGACTCGGGCGGTGCCCCGTTGGTGGGAGAGTCCTGGTTAGTAGGAAACCCCACTAGCCGACGGTATGTCGGCGCCGGATCTCGCTATCCAGCGGAGGAAGATCACCGCCATCTCACTACACTAACGGGACTAATGACCGAAGTAGTTGACGCGCCCGGAAACACGAAAAAATCAATCAATCAATCAATCACTTGTGGAATGGGTGCTAATTAAAAAAAGCTCAACATGCTAAGGTAGCAAGTAATTGGCTCACAGGGTATTTTAGCTACAATAACATGCATCGGAAGGATCATGGGTTCAAATCCCATCCTGGACATCGAGGTTTCACGCTTGTCATATGTGTGTTTTGTGTCGTCATATGTGTGTTGTGTTGTGTGTTGTGTTATGTTTTGTGTCGTGGAGGGCCTTGCGTTCTACTGCTGTCTAATGGACCCGCAAGTGAGCTAGTGTGTAAAGTATGGCACACGATTAATCTCATTGTGCGGTGGTGGTCTTCGTCTGAAACAAAAGTCGAAGGTGAATGTTCCATATGCTCATCAGCAATATCATTCTTTAATGAACGAGTCCGCTAATGATATGCTGACCCAAGACCTGTGAAGCTCGCAAATGTATAGTCCATCCCAAGTGAAGGGTAAATGGCGTTAATTTTAAACAGGATTTACTGAATTCTGTAGTGGCAGTGGATATATACCGGATAATTTAAGGATTTACTAATCTTTTAGCAGGAAATACACTTAGCACACATTATAATGAACTATAATATGTTTGCTACAAAATATATTTAAACGGTGATGTAGGAAATTTTGAAGACTCGTTGATTTCATTATTTGTAAATTGGGTGACAGCAACTCGGAAAAGAATTAAAGGTTTTGTACTGAATTTAAAAAATGAGATGAGATACCTTTGTGTAATCAGTACTCGAAGAACATCTTCTGCTCCACGAATTTATCTAGAGAAATTCATTTTACCTCTTCATTTTATCAACTGTATAATGACAGATAAAAATACGGAAAAGAATAAATAAGCAATCAGCAATCAGGCGAACAAGGAAAATCGATATACTATTCCAGGCCTGAATACAGCATTTAACTTGAGGAATGGCGCAGCGATATCTTTCGGAATGAACGAAACTTTAAATATCAATAACACCTCTATCAGTTTGATGCGTTAGATATGAACGCGGAAAATAAATAATAAATACGGGCTTAATAAATATTTTGATTAAATTAGTAAATAATATTTATATCTAATAATAGCCCTAGTGCCCAAGAACCGTTACACGGCTTTATGAATGATCCCGTAAGGTATTGATGATTTTCTGGTGGATCGTGACCTCTTACTAATACGATATAATAAAAGGTATAAATGAATGCTAAGCGGAAATAGAGAACTCAGATTTTAACTGTTCATTTCAGTTTTGAAAAACATTTTGGGAAGCAAAATAAACAGGTGGGCGTTTGAATACCAAGAGGTTTGGTGTTTCACAGAAAAGTCAAGGAATTACCCTAAAATTATTTATTGAGGTTTTTTAAAATAAAACTCTTTTTTGTTATTTACGTTAGTAAACACGCACTTAGCCCCTTAGCAACCAACCATCTAAATACTGCTTTAAGAGCGCGTCCATAGCAACGGCCGCTAAAATATTTTTAATGGACTCTCGATCATTTTAGCGGCCGTTGCTATGAACACTGGACTCTCGGGTTTAGATTCTGCTTGCATTAGTAGAAAAAACATTCAACTGTCTGATCACAAACAAAGCATCCAATACCATCAACCCTTGCTACAGAAAATCAAGAGTAATGACAATTCTGAACTCGCGAAAGTGGTAAAAGTTTATTTTTAATAAGCGATAAACTAAAATAACAAGAAATAACAAAAATCATTGCATGTAACTCGTCCTCTATTAGTCTTTAAGGACTGAGCCGGAAGGTTAACTACTCGGCTTCGCTATCGCTCCGCCTCGCAGTTAACCTTCCGGCTGCGTCCTTAAAGACTCGTTTAGAGGACTCGTGACATAAATATCTATTGTTTAATATCTCACTAAACCAGTCGAAAGAATCTGAACGGAAGTGAAACCTCAGTGTCTTGTCCGTCTGTTCAATGTGAGAGGCAAGATTCCACCAAGCGAACTTCGATCAAGAAGTAACGCGGCGTCAGGAAAATGTCAATGTAACTATCAAGATTATCATTCTTTGAATTTCCCTAGCTGTTTGAAGCCAAACCAGTTTTTTCATCAAAACATCAGTTGCATTTTTTAAAAAATCGAAAATTATTTATTCGAAAAACACACCGCATGATAATGATTTATCATGTATCACATAATTTTTTATGAATTTCATTATTTTGTTTTGTTTTTGCGAAGTCCCATTTTTGTTTAAAAGTAAGAAAAAAATCGTAAGATTCACTTTCGTAATGTGTAGTGCAGCTTATTTTCGCCCCCAGCAGAGACGTTGCATTACGGCGATGTCCTTCACACAATAAACATAATTGACCCGGAGATCGATGGTGATTGTTCTGTTAATGGAAGATAATATATTTCCTTCAGGGATTGAAGGTGTGTTTAAACAGTGTCGCGACGAATTCAATGGCCGAAGCTAGCTCGAAGAACTGTCATTCCTATGAACAAATTGGAAAGGTCTTCTCAATCTAAAATTACTTATCCCTCTGGGAATTGTGTACATTGAGTGTCTCAGTGGTTTTTAATAAAATTATGAATAATAAAGTAACTAATGAATAGAAAATTCCAAGCCTGGAATCCGTTTATTATATTTATAACTACAGGTTTTTCAATATTTATAACATGTTTACTGGGGAACTTGCACAGGAAATTTCTGCCGATATGTTTGTTTTTTCCTCCTCATTTTCTCACCATCTCTTTCTCCTCCTCTTCCTTCTCCTCCTCTTCCTTCTTCTTCTTCTACTTCCCCTTCACTTTCTCCTCTTTTTCTCTCCTCCCTCTCCTCCGTCACTTTACTTCTCCTACTTCACATCCTACATTCTTCATCGCACTACTGCTCAAATTGTGTGTTTAAAACTGAATAACTGTGAAAATGTATCAGGGTTGTTATCAAATCTGAGGTTAAGTGAGGAAACACACCTGAGTCTTTATATCCTTCACTTTCTTGGGAAGCTAATTTGAAATAATAATGTTTGTAATTCGTTTTGTAAATAACCTAAGAATTGTTCCGGACGTCATGTATGGAATGGAAATGAAGTTCGTCCTTGTTTTCTGCCTTTAATCCATATTTTTTCCAATAAGGCGACTATTTAGTAGGTCTCACAAATTGAACCTATCAGATTCAGTCGAGATGTATAAGGATTATTATTCAACAACATGATTGTTTCAAGATTAACATTAGTCCTTATTTTATAATGGTAAGAAATCACGAGTAAAGGAAATTCAGCCTCATAATGTATTCTAATTCTATTAAGGTAAATACTATTGAGACAAAATGTGGTTTCTTTGGTAGAACTAGTTTATCATTAACTACGAGGCGCGTAATAATTAGCACCGCACTGTTGTATTTACGACAGCTAAGGAAAACCATTTGTGGCTTCCTTGAAGGAAGGAGTGAAAAGTTGTGTTACGAGAGGAAAAGAACTGAGAATTCTCATTTTACTGCTCCTTTCCTCTTCAATTCAATTAAATTAACCAAACAATTAACTTAAATGAAGCTTAATGTTTGTGCGTGCTTGCCGAAATTTAATTTACTTTAGCTTCCTTCTCGACTCTCTTGGCGATCTTACTCCAGATACTATCTTGATTAAAAATGTAATCAGCGCCTCGCGCTTGGTAACAGATCTACGGTGTCAATTTACTTGTTTCGGTATCTTCAGGCCGATTTGAGCTTGAGTGTAAGGTATTCCTTTTATTAGAATTGGAATACATGAATGTTCTCGACGATCCTGAAAGAAATTCGTGATTCTAAACTGCAATACTTTTATAAACGTATCGAAGAAGGGTTTTAGTAAATTGAGCCGTTGAATTTTAAGGGAGCGTTTGAATTTTTAACTGTTAAAACTTATTTTTCTCTGCTGTAGATCGTCCTTCTGATTTTAAAATAGTGACGTTTTTAATTTTAAGTGTTAAAAAAGTATTACTTTTTATTCATATTATTGCAAAGATTGTCTTAACTTAGGTATAAGAAAAATTAAATCGGATTTTATTGCAATGAAAACTCAGAACTCTGTATAGATACTTCAGAAACATACCTCAGCATGAATTTTGTTTACTTTTATTATAAAAAATGTTAATTCCGTTTTACTTCTTATCTAAACTTTAATCGTTGTGCAGTATGCGGATATGCAACAGATTCCGCTGCTTTAGAGATTTGTCTAATTTAAGATATTCATAGTGCTACCTGAAATGGAATCAAATAGCATAAAAGAAACATAATGAAAATCTCCGGTACATTGAAACTTATTGACGCACTCGGAGTATTTAAAACGAACATTTCGTGGATTATAAAATAAATTCAAATAAAGTATT
This sequence comes from Teleogryllus occipitalis, assembly GCA_011170035.1. Taxonomy (NCBI): domain Eukaryota; kingdom Metazoa; phylum Arthropoda; class Insecta; order Orthoptera; family Gryllidae; genus Teleogryllus; species Teleogryllus occipitalis. The sequence goes on from BLKR01005231.1 coordinate 18,964, forward strand.
AAATAACACAAAAAATATAGGTTGTAACTTTAACATTTAATTCCGAGACGTCTTAATATTTCAGCATCCTGTAATGATTTCATGTTAGGCAAAGAAATTACACTAAGAAAATGAATTTAAAACGTATAATTTGTATTCTAAAACACCTGTAGAGTAAAGAGAAACAGCGATTAAGCAGATTGAGATAATGCAGCGTATTTCTCTACATTTTACGAAAGGTACTTTTCCCAAAGGAAAATCATTTTGTGTGGTTTTGTTCAACAGCACAAATATTCTGGCCACTAGTTGTTATAGGGCCTACTGCAGGTCATTACCCTCCCTCAGCGCCCAGCCGGTGAAAGATTCATCAAAAACAGCCCGCACGCTGCAAGTTTTACGCCAATCGCCCGGGGCACGGGGCAGAGCTAGATAGTGCCGAGGAGGAGGGATCAACCAAAAAAGTGTATCTTCGGAACCGTATGGGATACCGTGGTAAAATTGATTGATTGATTGATTTTTTCGTGTTTCCGGGCGCGTCAACTGCTTTGGTCATTAGTCCCGTTAGTGTAGGGCATGTTTTTCCGAAGATGGCGGTGATCTTCCCCCGCTGGATGGCGAGATCCGGCGCCGACCTACCGTCGGCTAGCGGCGTTTCCCCCAACCAGGACTCTCCTACCAGCGGGGCACCGCCCCAGCCGGGACAAGCTCCCGACCGGTCTCCCGGGATATGTGGTAATGTAGTGCATGTTAGTGTAAATGTGTGTGTGTAAGGGGAGAGCATAGGACAATGAAGAGGAAGGAAAGATCGCGCGCGGTCCGTGGCCCGTTTGTTAGGGTACTGCTCCGGCATTCGCCTGGTGTTGATCGGAGAAACCACGGAAAACTACCGATCAGAGCAGCCGGCCGCTAGAATTTTCGTCCAGACAGCGACTGAATTCTACCTAGCTGAGAAGCTAGTGTCGAAAATCCTGGCGCAGTCAGGACTCGAACCTAGGACCTCCCGGTCAGAGGCGCTGCAGTGACACCAGTTGATGCACCAGGGTAAAACAAAACTGAAGTTGGTCCCTTCGATAGTTCCAATAATGTGTTTAAATTTTATGTTGATACATTCAGTTTCTTGAGTTAAATCGGTTCTTACTGACGGTCAGACACCACCCTGATCTTCCAAATCGCCCGAGCTTTTTCGTATACATCCGTAGCATGATCGGTGTTACCCTACAAAGCGTCCGAGTCTTACGTGCTTTGCGACAACGTGAAAGTGTCATTGGAAACAGCCTTGAGACAGTTTTCGCCGGATGCTCGCTGCAGGACACTGACGCAGCGGTCACTCCCTCAGTCGGCTCATTACCTCGCAGACGGCGACGGCGGCGCACAGACGATTAATTTGACCTGAAAATCGCATTTTAAGTTGAAAACGTAGTATTTAGAAACTGAAAATGCTAAAATCACACACAGACACTTCACATTTAACTGTATTGATTAATAACCACGACCACTGTCAAATGAAACTTTGTTGCACACGAATTTAATTTTAGATGTTCCTAAACCAGCTTTTACACATCGATATTTACCAACATCGATGGTTGTTGGCCGATGTAATATTAACATCGACGGTTTACTCGTAATTTAGAACATCGATGTTCGCTAATATGCATGCTTTGTTATCGATGTCCCATCACGAGCTCGCACCTGCGCCATTCCCTTTAGAACGCGTGCGGTGGGGTGGGGGGTGGGGGGGGAATCCCCCCGCCGCTCGGGTCACAGGGGTGCCAACACCAACGCCAACGCTTTGATCCCTCGCTGATCGAGTTACCGTCTCCTGCCGTCGTCCCCCACCCTTCCGCTGCGCGCGTCGGGCAGAGCGCCGCCCCCCCCGCCCCCCCTTTGTCGCAATGTTTCATGTGGCTGCGCCGGGCCTCGCCTCGCGCCCTCCGCGATGGCCTCTTTCAGCCGCCAGCGAAGTGCAGCGCCACACACGGACACTCTGTGAATGATTAGGGAGGCTATTACACACGTGAATATTTTGTGTTTGATGAATTCTCTTTATTTGCAATTTATTTCTACAGAAATATTGGGCAAATGGTTTAATAGTAATATTTACATGAGTGTGTATATATATATATATATATATATATATATATATATATATATATATATAGCGGAGCGGTAGCTCAGTGCATCAACTGATGTCACTGCAGCGCCTCTGACCGGGAGGTCCTAGGTTCGAGTCCTGACGGCGGCAGGATTTTCGACACTAGCTTTTCAGCTGGGTCGAATTCAGTCGCTATCTGGAGGAGAATTCTGAAGGCCGGCTGCTCTGATCGGTAGTTTTCGGTGGTTTCTCCTATCAACACCAGGCGAATGCCGGAGCAGTACCCTAACAAACGGGCCACGAGCCTCGCGCGATATTTCCTTCCTCTTCCTTGTCCTATCCTCTCCCCATACACACACAAACATGCACCACACTACCGCATATTTCGGGAGACTATTCGGGAGCTTAGAGCTTGTCCCGGCTGGGGCGGTGCCCCGCCTGTGGGAGGGTCCTGGTTAGGGAGAAACCCCACTAGTCAACGGGAGGTCGGCGCCGGATCTCGCGATTTAGCGGGGGAAGATCACCGCCATCTCCCGAGGGAAACATGCACTACACTTACAAGACGAATGACCAAAGTAGTTGACGCGCCCGGGAACAAGAAAAAATCAATCTATACATTGTTATTTGCCTCTGGGATACTAGTTTTCTGTGCTGTGGTCCCCGGGTTCGATTCCCGGTCGAGGCAAAAAAAAGTTGAAGCTTTCCTTTAAAACCGTCCCAGTTTTTGTAGCTGTTTGACAACGGATCTTGCTAGTTGCGTTGAAGAGAATACGTCATTTTCGCCTAATGTCGCTCTTACCCCCAAGTATGGGAATTTAACTAGACCCAGGCAAGTTTGACACCGGTAGCTGGTAGACCGACCCAAAACGCCAAATACATATTGTTATTTAAGGTCGCATAAACATCTAGGTCATTAGCGACCACTATTAGAGTTAACGTTATGATAACTGTGAAGATGAAACGATTTGGTGATGATAAGGAGTAAAAGGACGTACACAAATACAACCATACCCGAAGCGGGACTGGAACCCGCGACCCTTGGGTCCCTAATCGCCACGACACTACTGTCTTAGGTCGGCCATGCTATCGACAGTGGAAATATTATTCAACAGTAGATTCCTATTTAAACAAATCGGCACGTTATATCTGGCGGCTTATGGCGGTGTAGTCTTCTAGTTTCTTCACTATTGTCTAATAGATTAATAGCGAGATGATTTGAATGATTATCCAGTCTTGTAAGGTATTTCTGACTCGTGGACGTTGTTTCTTCTTTGGTCTTGATTTGAATGTCGTTGTGGAGTACTTCATAGCTGGCACATCAGGGTGCGTTTGTTACTGATCGAAGATATTTTGACTGGAATCGCAGAGGAATTTCGGTGTTGGAGACGCTGACTGAGTCCCAAAGTGTAATGCCGTAGGTCCATATGGGTTGTAGGATACTCTTATGTATAAGTATTGTTTGACACTGATAGTTGGGAGTGTTTACCGATTAGCCATTGATAGTTTTTAGTTTTTAATTCTAGTTCTTTTGTTTTCTTTTTTATATGAATATTCCCCGTCAATTTCTATCAAAATAAACACCTAAGTATTTAACTTCATTACTTTTAGGAATCTGTTTATTGGTGATTGCTATTGCTGGACAGTCGTCTTTTGTTAGAGAGATGGTCACATGTTTGGATTTTAGTGCGTTGATTTTAATTTGCTAACGAGATACCTACTGGTTTATTGTTTTAAGTGGGTTTCTAGTGCTTCTGATGCTGCTTTGCGAAATTAAATCCTCGTGAAATTAAACCCAATAGTTTTTATCTGTACATATAAAATGCTCAAATCAGTGCGGTGTATCTAAAAAATGTATCATTTTTCTCTATCCGAATTTTCTTACCGCCCTTCCCTATTGGCCAATAATAACTGCCACTCATCTATCTTAGGAGACGTTATGTATTGAGCGCTATGTTGACGTGCAATAAACCGCGTATGTACTATAACATAACTTCTTTGATTTTAACATGCTTTCAGTTATTTTGAATATTTTGTGCATTTTGGAACTCTGTTGGACGTAACTTCTTTCGTGGAATAGTCCTATTATATACAACTCGTTCGCAAATAAATCCCCTCCTCGCTTACCGAGGCGAGAGGATTTAACCACAATTTCCAATTCACGAGTGATATTGCCTAGGATAAATTGGATAATATAAAGGCAATTATAAGAGGGATTCGGTAAATAAATAAATATTTATTGAACGAGATTAGTAATGTTGAGTGATAATCAATGAAAAACTTTGTGAATGAATGAAGAATTAGTGAATTTTTTTATGAATAAGAAATTAATGATCGTCAGTCGTTGAAAGGCTCCTCACCCCAAATAAATAAGTAAAAAAATAAATTTTTGAATGAGTAAGTAATTAATGAACATTCACTGAATTAGTGACAAATGAGTAATGGATGATTGTATGCGTCAGTGAATGGACAAATAAATTACTGGTGAATGAGAAAAAATTGTTTGAGATTTTTCTTATTTAATCAGTGAACATGGGGTGAGTGTAATCAATGAGGAAATAAATAATGAATTAATGAATGAATTATTGACAGAATTCATGCTTATGTGAATGTAAGGCAATGAAGTAAATGAGCAAAGTGCGAACGGAATGAATGAGAAATGTACGGATAATGCTGAATTAAAGGGAAAGCTAAGAGTAAGTAAACTATACAAAAATAAAAGAGTAAATTTGTGATTGTAAAAGATAGTTAATAAGTAATGAATGAATAAGCGATTCATTGGTGAAAGATCAAGTGACGTGTGAGTGAGATCAAGTGACGTGAATGAGGGAAATTATGAAAGAATAATCCGTGAAGTGAGAGAAAACTGACGGTGTTTGAAGAGCTGTGTATTGTATTTTGAGAATCAGTTTTTCCTTTCGTATATGTTTTATAATTATTTCTTCATAATCCATAATTCACCTTAGTACTAACTCTGTACGTGCAATGAAAAGGCTTTTATAGGAGTCTTTTATTCACTCAAATATTTACGATTACCTACGAAATGCGATACGGAAAACCTCTGTGCCTACGAACAAAAAACTGGGCTTCAGAGCCGTAGATGGATCCGTAACTCGATGTATGTGACTGTTTTACACGAGCTTGTTTAAGTGTTTCGTGTTTAAACGTATTTCAATAGGCTCCACTGGTTCCATTGTACCACAACACAGTTCCCGGCAATCGAACATACGTAAAATTATACATTAAATATTTTACATGCATTTAAAATTATGCTTTAAACACAAACGTGATAGGGGAATAACACTTCTTGAGAGGTCTCTTCAAAAGTAAGAAAGCTACAAAAATTTGGAGAAAATTAACATACAGGGAGCATACATATTGAACTAAGACCTGTGTACTACATCGAAATACCATTCCTTGTAGGGAATGGTTTACTTCTATTCATAAAACGTGTCATTTGCATAATTAACTCACCAAAACGTTTCAATTTAATTCCAAATGAAAAAATTTAGGTGGTAGAAGAAGGGGAGAAAATGGGTTTTTGTAATCTTATAGAAAGTTGGTGTAATCAGGTTCCTTGTGAGAGAGAGATAAAGGAAATAAAATGAAATTTCGAGTGTGTAAAAGACGCAGACATAAAACACTTCAATCGTTTTAGACTTTTATTCCCTTTCAATTAGATGTGTTCTAGATATCTTTCCGCCATCGCTACGCTATTTTTCAGTCTTATTCCGCTTTGATAACACATGATTAGATTATCAATATTAAGAATAATATACGTATTCCTTCTCTAATCTTTTTGAGAATGTATTCGTAATTATTATCAATTTCTTTGGTGCTTTCTTTGATATTTCAAACAGATAAAACGTGCGTATACCAGGGGTGGGGTACTGATAAAATAGACACACAATTTTGTAGTTCCGTTATGTGTAAAGGTTCACATTTATAATGCAATATCAAAAAACATGTTTTCTGATGTCACGTTGTAGCTCGTTCTTTGCCAAATGGATTGTAATGAAGTCATGAGTAGTAATGAAATAGATAATAGTAATGAAAATTTTTATTTTAACTAAGAAATTATTGTATTTGCAAGACCACTTTGCAACCTTTTTCAGCACCATTTATTAGATAATTTTAAACTGACAATTTAATTAATATTATTAACATAATTCGTATATTTAGTTCAAGTGCTTTCAGAAGTAAAATAAAGTAATATTTTTATATTTATAAATAAACAATTATGCTCAATCAATGCCTCAAATTTATAATTCACAGTCAAACGACTACAACTCCATTCTCTTATTCAAATGTAATATCAATACCAACACAAAATCCTGATGAACTCTAAACAGACCAACTTCTCGTAATTGTTCTTATTGCAGGGGATCCTGTGCGGAAGGTTTATTTTCGAGCCACCAGTCCGCCATTTAAATTTCCGCGTAGGATCCCATCCACTTCCTCTATTTAACTTCCCTTTCGATCCCTCACCGAATTGGATTTTTCCGCTTCATTACCTCCTTCGTGTTAGTGGGAGTAAGTGCTAGTCGTCGATACAGCGCCAACTTAGATTAAGAAAACTCGCTTAGGAACTCGTTCTTTCGAGTGGGCGTTCTGACAGTCTCTGATTCCAGCTGATAATGCCTTCTCTCTTCGCTCCTTTGGAACTATTACAGCGATGAAGATTTCTTGAATAATTTTTGTTGAATGAATTCCACTGAAGTGGAATGTTGTTGTTTATTACCAGGGGGCGGATTTCGATGATCTGAAATATTCCCAAAAATGATCAATAAAATGCCCTTAAATGTTTTAAAAAACCTCTAAAAGCAAAGAAAAATTACGCAAAAAATGTGATAAAAAACAGTTCGGATGAAAAATTCTAACTGTTGGATATATTACTGGTGTAATTGAGGCTTCTTCCATTCGCTCAAGTGAACTCAGTTTGCAAACTTTTGGTACGGACTGTTTTTTACCAGGTAATTAGTCTTTATTTATTCCGAAATCAGTCGAACCGACAATGTCGCTGATAGGTGTGAGAGGAACCTCATATTAGTACTCACGACGGCTAACATTACAATTTATGAGCGAATAATCGAAATGGCTTCTCATGAATTCTGTGGAGAACATTTGTTGTATCTTGTAAATATTATTTGAAGCAAGTTCCATTAAAATGATGTTAAAATCAATTAAATCAGCGAAAAATGCATTAAAAATGACTGAAGAGTAAAGTATTACTTATTAGTGGAAACCGTCGAAAAATGCCCCAAAAATTAAAAAAATGGGTAATTTTCGTTTGTCATAACATAATAGTAGTTTATGCAATTGTTTATAATGTTAAGCTTTATTGCATGAGTGCATGTTTTGAAAACGAGCGATGTTAAGAGCGAATTTTCAAATTTGTACGAATGCAATAAAGCATCATTATAAACGAGTTGCTTACACTATTTTCTTGAATAACAGTATTATAAATTTATTAGAGAATTAAACTTAATTTTGCAAAAAACTTTCTTGTCGCGTCTCGGATATTTGACATCCAAAGCCATCTGAAAAGCAAATTCAAGATGGCATTGTTGACATCTGTGGAAGAAAACGGTGGTCGGCTGTTCCGTTTACCTCTACCTCCATCCTATTCTCTTGGTTGGCTGAATGTGTGATGATGTTGACCGATTGGCTGAATGTGTGATGACGCAATCATACGTGCAGTAATATCTAATAAGTCATCATTTGTGCCGTAAAATGCCCAATTCAGAAAAGGTCGATTATAATGCTGGAATACAAAAAAATTAATTTCTGTATTAATCTGATACGAAAAGAATAAAATTACATTTCATTAAAGTCCGCCCTCTACTTATCACGCTCTGTTAGTTTCCATCACAGACGAATATTCTGAGAAGAGAGAAAATTAAAAAGGTTAATAATAATGAAGATTGGTGAGTTAAATATCTTATTTGGACTTACACGAAATACGAATCTGTAGGAATATTGACTATTATCTTGCGCATTTGGATTCACCACATCCACATTACTGGCCTACTTCATCAATAAACTATAACACGATACTCTGAGTATACGGTGACCTCTTTCATTTATCAGGCCAAATGAACTTTTAATTGTTCATTAACACTCAGTTAAAGCTGTTTCGTAAATGTACATTTACGAAGTACTTTATTTTCTGTATGTCCTGCGAGAACGTTTTCCCCCTTTTTTACACAATGGAAAATTTACTTTGGCTTTATTTAAATTAAACATTTATTCCTCTATTTCTAGACTGATTTGTACTGCTTTTAATAGTCAGTACTTGCTGTTTTGTTTTGACAAACATTTATTCCTTTCTGGAACTTGGACCAATGCCGTTGTGCAGTAATACCAATCAAGTAACTCCCTTCAAATAACTTAATAGCATGGAAGAAAAAAATCAGAACATAATATTGAAATATAATACTATGGTTCAATATTCTCAAGGGATGCTTAAACATACGCTTCTTATGCTAAATAGAGGAATTATTGAGAAATGTTATTTTTCGTTCATGTTGCTGGAGATGTTATTTCATTATGTAGCTAGTGAAAAACATTGGGTAAAGTGTTAACGAAATATGTATTTGTTTCAGGTACGTGAAGTGAAGTTTGCGAGTCACAAGAGCAATTGCGCGGTGAGTTTTAATGACAGGTAAAATAATAAATTCAGTGGTGGTAGCAGATATCTTGTGATATTTCATAATATGAATTAAGAAGTAATCAAATCACCAAAGTAAATTTCGTATCATTTAATTAATTACATTTGATTATTCAATAAAATTGTATTATTGTGATTTTTATTATTTATTTATTCATATTTGTGAATTTTTTCTGATTATTCTATTTCATTTTTCTGAAAAGCATTACCGAGAATGCTTTTCGAACGTCTATAGTGCTTTTACGTTCGAGTTGTTCTTGTGTAATTGTGATGATTTCACTTCCTTTTAACATTATTTTTATTTTATTGTAGAATCTGAAAAGAGGTGCTAAAAGGAAAGGCATGTTGGGTAATAAATACTGTTTAGTGGAATTAATTAGTGCTTAGTTTACTGGAATTAATTTGTTTCGAAATGAGTGAGACTCCTGATATTTTAAAATAGTGACATTGGGGATTTTGAGATTGAAACATTCGATCTGAACTTTACCTATATCCGAATATTTAATTAATACGAAGTATCACTTCTCTTTCATCTACCGGGAGCGATAGCTCAGTGCATCAACTGATGTCACTGCAGCGCCTCTGACCGGGAGGTCCTAGGTTCGAGTCCTGACTGCAGCAGAATTTTCGACACTAGCTTTTCACCTAGGTCGAATTCAATCGCTTTCTGGAGAGAATTCTAACGGCCGGCTGCTCTGATCGGTAGTTTTCCGTGGTTTCTCCGATCAACACCAGGCGAATGCCGGAGCAGTACCCTAACAAACGGGCCACGGACCGCGCGCGATCGTTCCTTCCTCTTCCTTCTCCTATCCTCTCCCCTTACACACACACACTAACACTAACATGCACTACACGACCACATATTCCGGGAGACCGGTCGGGAGCTTAAGAGCTTGTCCCGGCTGGGGCGGTGCCCTGCTGGGTCCTGGTTAGGGGGAAACCCCACTTGCTGACGGTAGGTCGGCGCTGGATCTCGCCATCCAGCGGGGGAAGATCACCGCCATCTCCCGAGGAAACATGCACTGCACTTACGGGACTAATGACCGAAGCAGTTGACGCGCCCGGAAACACGAAAAAATCAATCAGTCAATATCTTTCACCCGAATCTGCATTGAATTGATATTGAAAGTTAGGAAGCATTGCGGGTAACAAACTAAAAGTAGGTTTTCAACCAAAGACAGACATTAATGCTATCTTTGATAAGAGTATCCTTCCAGTATATCATTAATAATATTTATTACACATTCAAACATTTAGAAATCCTCTTAATACAATAGCTTTTGGACTAACGCACCAATATCTCGTTTTAATATCCACTTCAGCACAATGGGTTTCATTGTCTCCGCATATGGAGGCATATCGCGTTTGCTTCATGAATGTGTGACGTCTCTGCTTTTATAGCCAGCCGAAATAGCAGACAATTTATTGCCACGTTAAAATCGCTGGCATTGTGTAAGTAACATGGAGCAATATCTCCGAATATTGATCATAAATCTTGGGAATACGTACTTTATGGAAGTTAGGGGGCTTAGTTTAATTTTCCTTCGTGTATCAAGTCGTGTGTGGGAGATATGTGAGGTAATCGCAGTCAAGATTTCGTGATGTTTCCTGACTCTAGCTTGCTGTTATAAGACTCTATGCCTTATTTCCAAATGACATCATCTTTCGAGACAAATCCAGCTACTTCTTTACTTTTATTAACTTTTTATTACTTTTAACTGTTGTTTGAATTATTGTTTGTATAAATGATGAATATTTATTTAAATATTACAATGTCTTCTATAATAATTTTGCTTTAACCTTTTATCTTATCTAAGTGATTCAGAAAATGTAATGTGCGAAATTGATTAATTGAATGAGGTCACCGATTTCGAGAAAAAGCAAGAAAGAAACTAGAAAACTCAGGAAAATAAAAGATACAGTAGTAGATAAGATGCAAAATTAATTATTACAATTACTAAGCTGCGATTTTTTCATAGGCATTTGATTCTTTAAAAGAAAACGCAATGTTTGAGTTTACTTATCCATTTTGATGTATTTGAATATCTTAAGGGAATTCTACATTACCTATCACCAATAAAATAACGCCTATGTGCCTAATAAATGGTTATCTACTGTAATAGTTACTATGTTACCTGCATTAAATAACATTCTTGTTTCAATGTCTTAAGACTGTTAGTTGTCATTTAATAAATATTAAATTAATAAACCTATGTTGTCTCCAATTTTATTTAGTAGAGTGAAATTGAACAATTGGCGATAATCTTGTTACTTAATCATCATATCGCAGGTAACTCGTATTTCAGAAACTATGATGCAGATGGCATGAGTTTACCATGGTCATGATTTCGTACTCATAATATGTCCGAAAATAAACTATAGTGTTCTGATCACCTCGTCGAAATATTTCTAATACCTACCTGATTTCAGCCGTAGTTGAAGATTGAGATATTTTACATTATCTCGTCTTTTATCAGTCCGCTTTGTAGTGATGTTTTCATCCACAGCCAACCAATCCCGAAATTTGTTTTCCGTTGTATTCGGTTTTCACCGAATTTCTTCACACGAACAGGGAATAGTATTCACTTGGTCTTTCCCATGTCGTGACTCAAGAGGGCTTAAAACTTTGCAATTGAATAATGCAAAATAATGATAACGCCAAACGGATTCTGATCACAATAAATGACGTTTTATTAATGTTGGAATATTCTGGGAGTGATAATATTAACCATAATTGTAATAAGTGGCGACCAATGTGTTAGAATTGTATACGCCTAATATTCGAATTTTTGCATTCCTATTTTTAGTGTCTCATTAATAATTACGTACTTTATACACATGTTACATCAACAACTCCTTTGATGTGAATTGTGTCACGTACGGGATAACTTTGAACCTATTTATATAAAACAAGTTCACTTCAGGAGCCAATTTTATAAATAAATTCTATATGTAAATACTGTCCTTTTGTTATTATGAAGATGTTACTTTCTTAATTAATGGCTTAGATGATCTAACCTCTGGCGTTCTTCAGAATTCACGAAAAACACCAGGGTTCTTATTTCACCTTTCTGTCTGACCGTACAGTATGCTTTGCCTCGTTTCCTACACCATCACAACACCCACGTTCTGTTTCATTGATTGATTGATTTTTTCGTGTTTCCGGGCGCGTCAACTACTTCGGTCATTAGTCCCGTTAGTGTAGTGAATGTTTTTTTCTCGGGAGATGGCGGTGATCTTCCCCCGCTGGATGGCGAGATCCGGCGCCGACCTACCGTCGGCTAGTGGGTTTTCCCCCTAACCAGGACTCTCCCACCAACGGGGCACCGCCCCAGTCGGGACAAGCTCTAAGCTCCCGACCGGTCTCCCGGAAGATGTGGTAGTGTAGTGCATGTTAGTGTAAGTGTGTGTGTAAGGGGTTGAGATAGGACAAGGAAGAGGAAGGACAGATCGCGCGCGGTCCGTGGCCCGTTTGGTAGGGTACTGCTCCGGCATTCGCCTGGTGTTGATCGGAGAAACCACGGAAAAATACCGATCAGAGCAGCCGGCCGCTAGAATTCTCGTCCAGACAGCAGCTGAATTCGACCTAGCTGAAAAGCTAGTGTCGAAAATCCTGCCGTCGTCAGGACTCGAACCTAGGACCTCCCGGTTAGAGGCGCTGCAGTGACATCAGTTGATGCACTGAGCTACCGCTACCGGTTTCTGTTTCATATCCACACACGCTCCCAAATCATGTAAAGTCCATCACTGCGAGTGACATTATATAATATTAGTTTAATTACTCCACACATGACCTCAGGGAGTTATTTGATGCATTAGCAGACGTCATAGTGCAATCCAGTAATGAAAATGGATGCACCCACGCTTCGTAACAATATACGAATCATTTACGAAGCCGACAATGAGGTTATGTTTGATGGAGAAGCCGCAATGGTTATTTATTGGATCTGAGTGCGCTGGCTGTGGAACATACAGGGCGGCACATAGTTGCATTAGCAGAGAGAGCTCGTATTTGAATAATTTGGCCAGTTGTAGAGTTATAAATATGTGAAAAAAGATAAATATTTCAACTGAGAAATAGTTTATGTTGTACATCGAGGTCGAAAAAAACACATAGAAATTGCATCTATACTACATCTACACACGCTGATTTTTTTGTTTAATTACAGCTATGAAACCCTCGTTTATTGCGTTGTTTCTTGTGGCGCAACGAGGGACGTTTATACCCTTTTCTCCAGTCTCCCAGTAGCTAATTTTAAATTTATTTAGGTATTTATTTAGTCAAAAACAGTTAACTACTGTACGAGACGTATTGGGGAAAAATCATCTAATGACTTATATTTATAAATATGTTTTTTTACTAATTTTCTTTAGTACCAAACGTATCATATCTAAATTGGATATAAAGTTAAGTCAACAAATAATAGTATATTTTAAAGTCAGCAATGAAGAAATCATTATACTTTTAGACGTCTGTACACAAAATCTATTCCCCATTCCCCACTGTTTGCCCCACAGGCATTGACGTTTTTATTTTCTAGAAAAGTAAAATACCATAGTGTTAGAAATGTTGTATTACCTCTAAGAAAATTTACGTCTACCTATTGCAGTTGGTCAATTTGTTTACGATTTCTTGATAATCTTATTCAGACAAGAATAATGTGCTTGAGCAAACTGAACACGGGATATTTTAAAAAATCTATTGGGACTTACGTTTAAACGCAGCGGTAACGGATAAAAGAATGTATGATTCTGAAGTGTAAAATAATATATTTTAGACAGCCTATGGCCAAAAGTGGTTACTTTAATGGATGCAGAGCGTTCAATTTCTAGCACAAGTGCTAAAAGTGAGAACTGTAAAATATGAATTACAAAATGTTCCTTCAACGTAGTATGAACGCAACAAAGAAAAAACAATTTCATCTGACTGCATCAGTTACTACTGACCGTAATTTAACCTAGTACACAAGTGATTTGTGTACTTGAATTAAAATAAAATTAAAATCAGTAAAAGTAAATAGTGTATGACAGATGTGGTAAAAGTTATTTTATTATTCTCTCAGGATTGCGCCTCGTGTGTTATCGACCTCCTGTTACAACGTTTTCTGCTCGTACAATAAATGCCACTTTTACCACTATCTCCATTAATAACTTATTTCTACGCGTAGTGGGGCGGAATGGAATAGGTCCGGACGTCGCGAGATTGTAAACAAATTTTATATTATTTTACTGAATAAATATTATAATTCAATCATTTTTCTGTTAACTATGATTGTAATAAATAAATGTCGGTCCATTGTCATTTACTTCCGCTAGTAATATGTATACATTTTATATTCCTGTTTAATTTTACAATAATAAATGTTTATAATTCAAACTTTTTTTGAGCTTGTTCTGCATCATGTGTCGTGGCACCCTCACGACGGTGAGAGCCACGTAATTTCCCAGCATTGATTCAGGGCAAACGTGAAATCCAATAGGCGAAATGGCATCCAGAGTCATGTCCATGTTGGCAACTACGGCAGTGAGATTCAGTGACGAAATGTATACGCTGATCATGAAACAGGAATCGAGCGAGAATGCAGTCTTACAATTCTCCCGCGCACGCTGGACACACACCCACGATTTCAACTGAGACACCTGTGCCCATCCCCACACCTTCACCCTCCCGGCGCCGTCAGCCACATAGGTAATCGAGCCAACCACATGTACTTGATATTTAGAAAATAAAATATAAAATACTAATAATATCATAAATATAAATTATTTCAAAAAAGAGTATTACTAGCTTTACGCTGAAAAGTATGTGCCTAACAAATCGAATAATGAAAACATACATTTTCAAACGAATGAATATTTTCAAAAGATTACCTCCAACTTTTGTTGTATGTATGTATGTATGTATGTATATATATATATATATATATATATATATATATATATATATATATATATATATATATATATGGGGGGAGAGAATACGACAAGGAAGAGAAAGGAAAGATCGCGCGCGGTCCGTGGCCCGTTTGTTCGGGTACTCCTCCGGCATTCGCCTGGTGTTGATCGCAGAAACCACGGAAAACTACCGATCAGAGCAGCCAGCCGCTAGAATTCTCCTCCAGACAGCTACTGAATTCGGCCTAGCTGAAAAGCTAGTGTCGAAAATCCTGCCGACGTGGGGAGTGGGAACCTAGGACCTCCCGTCCAGAGGCGCTGCAGTGACATCAGTTGATGCACTGAGCTACCGCTTCCGGGTTTCTGGTGATATTTGCCGTACCTCGTTGCCGTGCCTTTTGAATAGTTCTGAGATGTTTTTCTTGTAGCCTCAGACTTTTTCCAGCCTTCTGCCAATCTTTTGTAACTCATTATCTCCGCTCTCTGCAATTATTATTATTATTATTATTATTATTATTATTATTATTATTATTATTATTATTATTATTATTATTATTATTATTATTGATGTCCCGTATATAGTCAAGCGAAGTGGAGTGGAATGGTGTGTTAAATAAGGTGAAAGCCAAATGAAAATTAAAACAAAATATTAATTAGAGATAATTAGAAATTAATTAGAACTAACTTATCAACTTTTCATTTAAATCATGTGTGCCACCGCGAGTTAGGTCAAAGCGAACTGTAATAAATCTATCTAATTATTAATCCCGCCGGGGTGACGAAATAGTTTTCAAAGAAGACCAGTTGGAGGGCCTTCAACCCTCGGTTCAGAATCAGCCTCTGTTAACAACTAGTTGTTGTTGTTGTTTTTTATTATTATAATTTTTGTTTTTTTGTTTTTCTTTTTTTTTTCATTTTCTTTTTTTCCAGTGTCCCAGAAGAGATCGGAATGTATTCAAGTATTTGTGTACAATTTACTGCCTATAAAGTTTGATAAAGGGCCTATCTTAAATAAACAAATTTTTAACCAGGGCTTGATTTCTGCTGAAACTCGACGGAACAGCGTTCCGGCACCTCCGGAACGAAAGGAAAAAACCACAACAAAAAGCAAAACAAAAACCTAACAAATACTTGGCATCTTCGATTTTTAGTTCGACCAGTCGACTTTCGTTAACTCAAAATTAAATATTTTTTTCAGTTAACTGTATCATTTCTACGAACGTAAGAAAATTACTAAAAAACGATAAAATATTATTATAAACTGTAATTTTTATTTCCTTTTATAATCATTACATTCGTATTGAGCCAGTGTTAACACTTACTATACAGAGGTGTATCTACGGTATGGCAGACATAGCTCCTGCCATGGGCGCCACTTACTTGAGGCGCTATGTAGAGTATACCCGCTAAAACAAACAACAATCACCCGAATTAGAAGTATCGTGACAGGAGCGCCTGAATACCTATATACGCCTCTTTTTCTAAGTTATAAATTATGTTTAATATGTTTTAAATGATAATAAAATAAATAACTATTACTATTAATTAATAATTATTTGCGGCGCGTTCCGGGGTCCTAAAATTTTATAAATCAAGTACTGCTTAAAGATAGAGAGCGGATATTATTAAAATGTCTTTTTTTCTTTTCACTGCCTTGCAATATAATCAATGCTTTTTAATATAGGCATTAATTTTATGTTATGACAAAAGGAAATGACCCATTTTTATAAGTCATTTTTTGCATTTTTCGTCGATTTCGACTGATAAATCTTTTTTAACTTTTTTCGTCATTTTTATAGCATTTCCTGCTGATTTCATTGATTTTAATGTCATTTTAATGGTAGGTCTACTTGCTTCACATAATATTGACGAGATGCAAGAATTGTTCTTCACAGAATTCTTAGCTAGCCTATTCGACTTATTCGCTTAGAAATTGTAATGTCAGTTGTGAGGACTATGTAATCTAAGATTCCAGTGACGCCTATTAGCGTCGTTGTCTGTTCGGCCGATTTCGTGATAACTAAGGACAGATTTTCTGGTAAAGAACAGTCCAAACCAAAAGTTTGCAAACTGAGTTTCACTTGAACGAAAGGAAAAAGCCTCGATTACGAGAGTAATATACCCAACAGCTCATCCGAAACTGATTTTGCTCATATTTTTTACGTCTTTTTTCTTTGCTTTTAGAACCTTTTAAAAACATTTTAAGAGCATTTTATTGATCATTTTTGGCGATGTTTTAGGTCATCAAAATTCGGCCTCTAATAATTAGTAAATTATATTATACGTAAATATTTCTATTAAATTAAAAAATGAATTTGAGGCACGTTCCCGGACCTAAATGTTGATAAATCAAGCACTTCTTATAAATGTACATACAGTCGACTCCGGTTATAGTGAATTCGGATATAGGGAAACCTCGGTTATAGTGAACTTAAGTCCCTGGTCCCGTTTCACTTTCATTATAAATAAGTATAAGAACATTCGGTTATAGTGAACCTGAATCTCGGCTATAGTGAGGCTAGGAAATAAGTCCTGGAAATTAATTGGATCTCTTATATTAGAAGATTAAAAGGACTTTCGGAGAGTGGGACGGCGTTACAACAATGCGAGAGGCATTGGAAGGTGACAACACTACATTACGATACTTAGAGACAGAGGACAATGCTGAATCAAGTATGGAGTACGAACTGTGGAGAACGATCTAATGAAAAATGTATGACACAAACAATTGAAAATAATTAATTTTTAAATACATACAAATAAATTTATTGAAATTTTCAGTTCATGCTGTTAACGTATTTTACTGTATATTTAGATTAATAAAATCAATAATTTTGGAGAAATTCCATTTATTTTTTATATCATCGGATATAGTGAACCAAAAATGTTAGACCCCAGAAGTTCTCTATAACCGGAGTGGACTGTATTATGCTTTCTTAGTAGTGGATATGGATCACGGGATCGGTCAATTAATGAAACACATTAGTTTGCTAACGTTTCGGAATATTTAATTCCTTCATCAGGCCTACAAAAAACACAATCACATGGAATTAAGACAACTTGTCTGAACAACAACATTAAAAATCACACCAAATATGCCATGAATCAATACATTATATACTATATATATATATATATATATATATATATATATATATATATATATATATATATATATATATATATAAGCCAAGGTAATATAAACCTGCTTATGCTTTCTTATTATAACTAGTGAGAACGCGTCAAAATTTGACGGTGAGATCTGAGATAAATATAAAATACTGTACCTAGACTAATGTTCACAATATATTGCATTGTTTGGATCTTGAGAGGATAACGAAGATATTCTGTGATGAGGAATTCCCAAAATTTTGAACACGTATGGCCCATGACCAGATAGCAATGCAATATCGGCACAAAAGATATAGCACTATTATACTGAAGGATATTATTTCTTAAGTTTTTTGATGTGCCATCATCTCCTATAAACAACTGTTTGATTTCTTCTGGCATATTGCTCGAAGGTATACTTATTTTCCAATTTAAGCCACACAGAGTAAATCGTTTGCAGAATTTCTCTCACATGGAAAGTACAAAGCAGAACAAAAGTGACATTTCATAGACTATGACCCAATAGAAAACGAAATGACCTCACTATCACGACACCTACACTTTCTCTTTCCCTGCGTTCTGTTAATGTACGTTTGCGTCTTTTGGGGCGCGTGGACAACGATTCGGAATTCGACATAACCTGTAAACAACTTCACTAAAGTATTACAACCGAGCAAAACCCACTGTGCGAATGTTCTCTACAAAATACACCACAGAAGCAAATACATGCAAACTGTCAACACCACAATGAAATTTTTACACTGAAACAAAACCTTGACGAATTGTAAACAAATCACCACAATCAACACAAAACATCAAGCAGCGTGGGCTCACATTTATGGACTCATGTATATCGATTTTGAAACTGCCACCCTTTGAAAGAAAACATTTGACTATTGATAAGCGTAAATTAAAGAATGATTTAATTAATTATTTTACACCGTAAATGTTGGTGAATCAACACAAATCAATCTTATAACACATCTAGGGATCATATTCTTTCATTTAAAAGAAAAAATACAACAATCGGTTCAGTAGAAGCTCTAAACGAAGCCATGGCAGAATACTTAATTTTTTTAAATATATAGATACGTTTCGTTTCCTACTTCTAAACTAATCCAATTGTAGTTTCTTCCCGCCTCGTGACCGGTGACCGCTGCCTCCTCCCGCCCCTCCGACCGGCTGAGAGCCCGCGCGAATCCCCCACCACCGCCTCCTCCTCCCCTCCCCTCCCCCTCCAGCGACGTGGCAGCGCCGCCATCGCCGACCGCCCGCCTGGGCCGGACCGCGTGGTCCCACCGTCAGGCGCACTCTGCCGGTCGCTCCCTCAGCCGCCTCGCCCCCCGCCAACGGGCCCCTCGGGGCCCGCTGCCCCCCTCCACCGTCGCGCGCCGCGGCCCGCTGGCCCCGCCACGGCTGCCAACCACGCGGCCCGCCACGGCCCCCTCCCCCTGGACCGCACGCGGGATTATACACGGTTTTCGTAACGTGGTGGATGACATTAGGTAATTTGTACACTTCCCGTCTTATAAAATGAATCTTTCGGTAGTTTTCGATTCTCTGAAATTTAATTAAATCGGGAACGTCCTTCTCAACGGGGCTCATGGCCTCAAACATTTGCTTACCACTGTTATACAGATTAATTTTATAAGGAAGAAGGTATAAAAATGACCCAATGTCATCCGCCACGTTACAAAAATCCAAGTATAGGTTGGGTCTGTGGCGGGCGCAGCCTAGAATATGACACCAGGAGGGGTGGCTCAGGGCGTTTAACTGATGTCACTGTAGTGCCTCTGACAGGGATGTCCTAAGGTTTGAGTTTTCGACACTAGCGAAAGAGCTTGGACGAATTCAGTCGCTGCCTGAAGGGGAATCTAACGGGCGGCTGCTCTGATCGGTAGTTTTCCGTAGTTTCCATGATCAACACCTGCCGATTGCTGGAGCAGTTCCCTATCAAACGGGTCACGGACAGCGCGCGATCTTTTCTTCCTCTTCCTTCTCCTATCTTGATAGGTAACTTAACACACACAGTCGAGAGATTAGAGCTTGTTCCTGCTGGGACGGAGTCCCGCTGGTGGGAGATACCTGGTTGAGGACAATCCCCGCAAACTGACGTAGTTCGGCGCCGTATCCCGCCAGTCAGTGGGGGGAGATCACCGCCACCTTCCGCGCAAAAATCATGCACTACACTTTCGGGACTAATGGCATTATACGTTGACGCACCTGGAATTAGTAATCAACCAATCAATGAATCGAGCTCGCTGATTTCTATGTGGAGTAGTGTAGAGATCAGTGTTAGACCTTCATGAAGAGAATACTTCTTCCCGCCACTCGTTCTTCACTGTCAGTCATCGACTTGGCGACGTCGGAGTCGATTCGTAACGATAAGATACGCATATTTTACCAGTAAATAAATAAAACGCTTTACAAAGAAAATGGATTTTTAATTTCAGGATAAAATCAATTGCATTTATTATTTTTATGTTGAATAATTTACTCGCAGATTTTTAAAAACGGAAAATCAAGGATTGAACGTATTTAAGGATATTAACATTTTTATTACCTAAAGTTGCGGTCTTCTTTCAGGCGAGTAATGGCCATGAACCCCAATCCCCTCAGCCTCACAAAAGTTTAGGAAACCACACTTTGTATGCTGATAAAAAAAAATACGGAGATTTAGAAATGTGAATGCCAAATAACTTGGAAACTAAGTAATCTGCATTTTTATTCAAACTCTTGACTGATATGAACTCACATCGATCATTATAACATAACCGTTCTTAATTCTATTTGCTTCATAAAATTACACGGACGTGAGGGAGGAAAGAAAACTGTTACTGTAGAATGTATGGCTTTCCCAGCCTTTATAATTACTTCGTCCGAGTCGCACATGATTGCTTTGTCGAAAAATACCACGAGTATTTGATTCTCAAAATCCGTTTCGGCATATTACATTGGTCGAGCTACATACTATTTGGAAATGTATCTGCCAGTTAAGCAGCAGTTAATGTGGTACCCCTTACTTCATTCTGCGATTAACTTATCTTCCGGACAAAACCTCCCTGTAAGCTTTAACCAACTGTCATAATTCGATTTTCGATAGCAAATTTCGGGGTAAGTTTCGCCGGAACTTTATCTGAGAATCGCCCAACTGCATCTCGCGTGCACTTTACCCTCACCTCCACTTCTCAGGTAATTCCCATTGCCCTTTTCGTTACCTGAGAAGGCACAACCCGACTCCACCCCGTTTCGTTCATCATCAGGTGGTAACGAAGGAGTAAACCATTTAGTTAAGTTTACATTAATAAGTCGGGCATATAAATATTGTCGCACCAGTCCAGAGATAACCTGGAACCCAGGTGAACATGGCAGAATCTTCGGAATTGTGCATGTTAAGTCAGCGAGGTAAGAAGATGCTCATGATGGTGATTTTGTTTCCAGAAACTTTTAAGCGATGGTTTTCAACGTTGGCAATGCTGTTAAAGATTTTTTTTCTTAAAGACAGAAGTGCATCCATAATAATCATGCAGTTGGTCAATGCCTTTTGATGTGAATGTGGTAAAACAGGCCCTAAGGGTCAAAGGCATTTTAAGGGCCTAAGCGACCGTGCGAGCGTCGTTAGTTCGCGAGCCTCTGCAGAAACGTTCAGAAATGAGAAGAAGAAAAAGAAGAAGAAGAATGGCAAATTCAAACCTGAAAAAATAAGCGAAACAGGAATTATTTAATTGTTATAATTTATAAACAATTTTTGTATTAGCCGGTTCAGATTTTAAAAATCAAGAACACCATATTTTCAATTACAAAGATGGATGTCACATTGTAAGTTTGGTTGAAAGTATACAAAATATCCGCAATTATGTATTATGTATTAAGTCACTTTTATGTTTATTAATAATAAAGAATAATTAATTATTTTAAACTAATGTAGATTTTAGTTTAAAATAGCTTCAAAATAATATGATTGGCTTGGCACAATGTATCCTGAATATGGAAATGAGGCTTTTTTTTGTGTACGTTTACAATTTTTTAAAAATACTTTGAGTTAAATTTAAAAGTTGAAATTTTTACTCGAGTTTGATATCATAGCGATGTAGCATGTGTGTAAGTTTCAGATTTTTATTTGGTCCCCCAACAGATATATTGCAGTTGAAAATTTGGAAAAAATTCAAAATTCCAATTTTAAGAGGATGTAATTTTCAAGTGATATGTTATTTATCAATGATATTTTACAAAAAGTTACTGTTATGTACTGCCATACTGTGTAAAAACACAAACAAATTAAGGCTGAGATTCTATTCCTTCTTTCAGAAATTACTCTCTAAAAATCGAATTTTGTTTATTCGCGTTCCATAGGTTTGGTTGCAAATATTTTCCAAAAAAATCATAGAAGGTAGGTAAATAATATTTATATTTGTAGACCAGAGTATACTGAATCCGATGTCTTTTACTCTAGAATGCCAGGACGACCTAGGGCTGCGTAATTTAGAAAAGAGTAAACACGTCTATAAACACGAAAAATGGCGCACGGCGTAAAACAGAGATGATCGTCATTTGTAAACCATGTACAATAAAAAAATATTAATGACGTTTTTGAACAGCCAAAACATAAGGAATTTATGTAGAAAATATGATTTTTTTTCGAGATGGTCGAGCGACAAATTTATTAAATTCTGAACCATTTAAAATGGATTGACCCCAAAGGAAGGCTGCCTTCAGAGGGGACCACTCGGTGG
The DNA here is from genome assembly GCA_011170035.1 of Teleogryllus occipitalis. Classification (NCBI taxonomy): domain Eukaryota; kingdom Metazoa; phylum Arthropoda; class Insecta; order Orthoptera; family Gryllidae; genus Teleogryllus; species Teleogryllus occipitalis. The sequence continues at coordinate 41,441 of BLKR01005231.1, forward strand.
CGCTTCCGAGAAGCCACAGAGCGCTTCCCACCCAGCTATAGAGCGATTTTCCTAAGGATGAGCCAAAGTGACAGCTAGTGCTGGGAACATAACTGAAGTTTCTGTGGTCTCCTTGCTCTTGAGCCCATTAGACTCCCTTCCCGCATTCGTTCGTTTCCAGTTGGCTAACTTATAAGTGGCTTCGACTCTTCCTTCTGTGATGTCCTCATCCGACAAAAATATAGTACGCCACGAGAAATAATTGAAATTAGGAAATGCAGTGTTATGTGCTCTTCTGTAAAAACTCATTTTTATAAACATTAGATTGAATTTACTTTTTGTGTGATAGGTATTATGTTTATTTTAAAACCGAGTCTTGAATGCGAGATGCGTGCCGATGCACGTGGTTCCGGCCTTTGTGCTGTTGGGGGGGGGGCGAGCTCTGATTGAGACCTTTCTCTTTACATTCGTGGCAGTTTTCTTTTACTGATTGTGAGAGCATGTTAAGAGATTTTCCACATACGTAATTAAATTTAAATATTTCCGGAACTCGCGTACGTGCATATATTTGAGCGAAACTCTTAGACTTCTGCATAGGGATGTTTTCACAGGAGCCATTAGCACTTTCGAAGGGGCGTGGCTGAACAGCTGCCGCGGCGGAGGGATACTTCTCTGAAAAATACATGTGATGATCACTTGTTTTCGCGAACTGTCACTTTGGCTCATCCTTAGGAAAATCGTTCTATACATGTGATGTTCACTTGCTTTCGCGAACTGTCACTTTGGCGCATCCTTAGTAAAATCGTTCTATAATGTGATGTTCACTTGCTTTCGCGAACTGTCACTTTGGCTCATCCTTAGGAAAATTGTTCTATACATGTGATGTTCACTTGCTTTCGCGAACTGTCACTTTGGCGCATCCTTAGTAAAATCGTTCTATAATGTGATGTTCACTTGTTTTCGCGAACTGTCACTTTGGCGCATCCTTAGCAAAATCGTTCTATAATGTGATGTTCACTTGTTTTCGCGAACTGTCACTTTGGCTCATCCTTAGTAAAATCGTTCTATAATGTGATGTTCACTTGTTTTCGCGAACTGTCACTTTGGCTCATCCTTAGGAAAATCGTTCTATACATGTGATGTTCACTTGCTTTCGCGAACTGTCACTTTGGCGCATCCTTAGGAAAATCATTCTATAATGTGATGTTCACTTGTTTTCGCGAACTGTCACTTTGGCGCATCCTTAGCAAAATCGTTCTATAATGTGATGTTCACTTGTTTTCGCGAACTGTCACTTTGGCGCATCCTTAGCAAAATCGTTCTATAATGTGATGTTCACTTGTTTTCGCGAACTGTCACTTTGGCTGAAATAGAGAAACCTTTAAATTGGTGCTGTGGACTCTCGCTCATACAATATCCACGACGGCGTGTGCGCCGCCATTTCTCGCCCAAGTATTCTTCATCCACTCAAAACTTGCCCCATTCTTATTGTTAGGTGCAGCCAGCATCGCCAACTAATTTCTACTTTAATTATAATTAATTTTAATGTAAAACACAAGTAAAATAAATACATATTGTTTTTAATTGTTTTTATTGTGCTATTATTTATTGTTAATTCTTGCATTTACAAAGGGGGGTATTTTCGTGTTACGTAATTATTTAGGGAGCTCAAGCGCTCGTTACGGGTGCGTTACAAGGATGAGTGTTGAAAACACTCCAAATTTGCGTTACGTTATTTCTGGACGGCCCCTAAAGACTCGTTCAGAAGCGCTTCTGTGGCGCGACTCGTGTGAACGCTGCTATTTAGGGCCCCTTCCCAAGGCGCCACTCAGTAGGGCTTCCGAGTAGCGCAAATGCTAGTAAAGCACTGCTGGTGCTGCGCAGCAAGTAACTGCTAGCAAGACATCTCTTTCCACCATACCGGGAGCGGTAGCTCAGTGCATCAACTGATGTCACTGCAGTGCCTCTGAACGGGAGGTCCTAGGTTCGAGTCCTGACGGCGTCAGGATTTTAGACACTAGCTTTTCAGCTAGGTCGAATTCAGTCGCTGTCTGGAGGAGAATTCTAACGGCCGGCTGCTCTGATCGGTAGTTTTCCGTGCTTTCACCGATCAACACCAGGCGAATGCCGGAGCAGTACCCTACCAAACGGTAGGGCACGGACCGCGCGCGATCTGTCCTTCCTCTTCCTTGTCCTATCCTCTCCCCTTACACACACATTTACATTAACATGCACTACACTACCACATATTCAGGGAGACCGGTCGGGAGCAAGCTTAGAGCTTGCCCCGGCTGGGGCGGTACCCTGCTGGTGGGAGAGTCCTGGTTAGGGAGAAACCCCACTAGCCGACGGTAGGTCGGCGCTGGATCTCGCCATCCAGCGGGGGAAGGTCTCGCCATCTCCCGAGAGAGAGAGAGAGAGAGAGAGAAACATGCACTACACTTACGGGACTAATGACCAAAGCAGTTGACGCGCCCGGAAACACGAAAAAATCAGTCAATTAATCTTTCCACCATGCTGTCAACATTAAACACTTCCATTTGTTTCCATGGAACATTCTCGTTGTTTAGCTGTTGTAGCTGCTCTTCCCGTTCCATCCTAAACGCACCGTCTCACAATGATTCTTAACGGCAATCACGGAACGTGCAATTTGGCACTTCTTACAAGCTCTGTACACGGTTTGTGTCGTGTGAAGTGGGCTTTATTAATGAAAGATTCACACGTTGGTGGTAACGAACCGAGAGTCATTCTGCATACGGTTCCGTGAGCGATGACCCACTTGTTGGTTCGGTGAATGGGTATTATAAACGGGAAACCAGCGAACGGGACGCAGACAACTTCAACTCATGCTCCATCTGATGGACGAGCTTAATTAAGCATTGTGACCGTAATGAGTGGGAGCAATTTTCGCTTCAGATAGTCAAGACCTTGTACTTCTATTGAATCTTTTAGTTATTGCTTCCCCTATTCACTATCATATTAGTCGAAAACATACGACTGGGATATTTTTAATGCCTCTTTTTGGAAAAACCTTTTAGAAGAAGATTCGAACCCAAGAGAGATATTACCACATTTTTCTAATTTTACATTTTGCCTTTATAAATCCTTTATAAATTATTGTTTGTGCCCATAACGACTGTTCTTAAATTAATTTACATTACAACAATATTTTCCCGTATTGTCTATAGCTGACATACGTGAACGCAGAAACGTGTGTAGCACTCCAATGAAAGTTATGTTTTTTGGATTTATTCGGAATTAAGTTGGTGACATATTTAACAGACAACTACAGTACTTTTGGCACTTGTGTTTTTATGACGAAATGCATCCTTGGTGAAAGCAAGAATTGAAATGATCATTAAAATCATTAGAGAAATGGAAAGCTTAACGAAGCTCACATTAAAAACCACTGTTCCCAAGGCGCTCAGATATAATTTAAATCAATAAAAGTCACTTGAACATTACAGTTATATCAGCCATTTACTACTGCAGTCATTCTCTTGATATTGTATTGTTTCGACATATTTATAACATACATCTTCTCGTAAAACAAATTATGCAGTGCGAAAGTGATGTCTCCGTACCATGGAGTCAGCTACAGTTCTAGCGATCAGGAGTTGCCGTGATGTCTCGCAAATTCATAACTCTTGAGGCACTAATTAATTCATTAATTCTATTTGCTTTCCAATTAATTTCACAATACAACTATTTAGTGATGATAAAATTATAAATCGGACATTAATATATGGTTATACACAAGTGTCGTCCCCATAATATTAGCATCAAATAATTCCTTTTCCATTTTCGCCTGAGAAGCATGGATTATCTTAGAAAATGAAATTTTGTAATTTTCTAACTTCGTCGCGGACCGTGTCACTGGGATATTTTGCACATTTCCAAGACTCGGGACGTCATTTGCGTACAACGAGCGCACTACAATTCGGACGACCGCCTGGCGATGTCATGCGCGTTCATAGAGCCGCATGCGATACAAGACTGTCGTAATATGTTCGTCAAACCAGTGAAATTAGTCATCGACAAATTTACGTTTTCGGCGTTTGTATTCATTTAAATTATTTTAGTAAAAAAAAAAAAACCCTATGTGTGGCGTATGGAGAAGTATAATCTGTTCACTTTTTTCTGAGCTCCAGAATCCCTTCTCCTCCTTTTTAATATATATATAGTTTACTGAATAATACCCGTATAACAACGTTCCTTAGTTTTTGGTAAGATTAAGTTATTATTCTATAATATTTGTCATTCCATTAACAGCAGATACCGCAGAAAAATATTTTGCTATGATATTGTTTTTGTCACATTCCCAAAATTTTTGTTTATAAACGATAGCTTATTTTTAACATTTTGAAGTCATAAACATCCAAGTCCAAGTAATGATAATTTAATTCACATTAAATAATTGTATTTATTATAAAATGTTTTATTCGTTTTACAGCTTTTGTCCCGCTTTCAAACCATTTTTACAACAAAATTTTGTATTCCCACGTTTTAATGGCAATAAAATCATATCCCTAGAAATTAGTAATCCTACGTACATTACACGGGAGTGAATATTTCTTGTTATCAAATTTTTTCAATCATTCATTGCTACTTTATTCATAACTCGACTTAATATTTAATAAGAACGAGGGTAGAATTTGTAGAACTCAAGGAAACGTGCACAGATTGCATTCTCCCCTTCGAACACAACTAATTCCTTCAATCCTGTTAATACTTAACAATTTAACACTCTTGACTCTGTAACGCAGAACAACTAGAAATTCATTGAACAATTACTTCTGTCAGTCAAAAATCTCCCCCTCACACAGTTTTAACTGATTTTCTTAACTAAATAAAAATAAAGTATTTTGAAGCAAATTTTGCTTATCGTATTCCGTGTAACTTCGTACACAGGAACTGACTCTGATACTGTAAAAGTGATGTTATGAACAGTTTCTTCTCTCTCTAAGATTTTCTTAAGGTCGCTTTTCAACAACTTGGTCCTACAGCGACCACTGAGCTTTTTTAACTGCAGGGGGAACTGGAGGGATATCTCTGTATGTTAGTTCTCTTATCTATCAAGAAATGAACAGAAGTTCCCTTTCACTTTAGCAAAGCTGGTGCTTATGAGTTATAATTAGGGGGGGTTGTTAATTAAAAAATGTCACTTTTTTCTTTTCACTTTAGAACAATGTCATTTAGTGTAGACAATCATTTTATGTTATGATAAAAAGAAATTACCCATTTTTGTAGGTCATTTTTTGCATTTTTCGTCGTTCGATTGCGACTAATAAGACATTTTTTACCTTTTTCCGTTTTTTGATACATTTTTCGCTGATTTTCTTGATTTTAATATCACTTTAATGACACTTGCTTCAAAGAATATTTACGATATGCAACAAATGTTCTCCACAAACTTCCTGAGTAGCCTATTCGATTTCTTCGCTCAGATGTAATTTCTGAGCGAAGTGCCGTTGTGACTACGTAATTTAAGGTTCTTGTGACGCCTATAAGCAGCATTGTCAATTTGGCCGATAAAGAACAGTCCAAACCAAAAGTTTGCGAGCTGAGTTCAATTGAACGAATGGTAGAAGCCGCGATTACATCGGTATCATATCCCACAGCTTGAGTTGTTTATTCGAGTTGGTTTTCAACACATTTTGATGTCATCCTTCTATGCATTTAGGGCATTTTAATAACATTTTTAAGAGCGTTTTATTGATAATTTTGGCGATGTTTTAAGTCATCAAAATCCGCCTCTAGTTACAACTTGTGATCTGTGGATTTTTGAAGTCTATGAGAAAAGACGTCAAAATAATTTGAACTTCTCTGCAAACACCTAACGTTTTCCGTCGACATGCGTTGAAGAATATCTAGAGTACTGATTCTTATGTAATTACAATTTTTTGACTATTCTATGTATAGTTCTCAAAATTGTGAACTTGGAAAATAGTTGCAATCCTAACACGATATCCAAATTTTTCATTACATCTTTTTATATATTTTCTACTATATTACATATTTTGCTGACATTTTACATTAATAAAAATACTCTATTAATTTTCTAGAAATTATATCCCAAAAATATTTGCTTAATTTTCAAAAATAGTTTTCATTTAAAAAATGGGCATTTTTGTCTTACACGTGAAGACGTGGCCAGATGTACGCGTTCTGTTTGTGTTAATTTCAGTCCGCACTGCTTACTCTAGTTATCTCTACCGCGACAAGTTCGCAACAGCGCCCTCAGAGGGCGCCACAGGAAATTTTCCTGTAAGTGTGCAAAGTATCAGTGACATGATTTTTGTACTTGAATCGCAAGTTCCTAGAACTATTGTTTGTCGCAGATGTGTAGCACTACGAAGAAATCACCGAGCCGAGAATCTCCGTGATTCTCGGCTGGTCATTGAACTCCCACGTTTGTACCATTGTTTGTAACATTACCGCTAAAGTTAGAAAAGAACTCGTCAACAAAACTTAATTTTAGTCGGCCAAGCAATTATTTTGAAATTGGTTTGACACATATTTTATTAGCGTAATTTGAAATTGTAAACTTTTTTGTTTGAAAATATTGTATAAGGGTACTTGTGCAATTTAAGTGTACCTAACATTTTTAGTCAATTTTGATCTTACTTATTACATTTTATTTTACATATTTGCTACAATGTTCTTTCAGATTTATTTACATATTTATGTACATATTTTGCAATTTTATAACACTTATTTTTCCGGACTCTAGTCATAGCAGCATATTTTGCGATTTATAATCTCTGGGAATGACATCAAGCTGTGGGAACCACTTCAATCGCTCAAAGAAGCGGATTTGGTGGTTTCAAAACCCGCGTGAAGTACAAATGTTTCAGCCTTGAGATTCAGGTACCGAAAACGAAGACCACACGAATCCAATAATTCGTGGTTTCATTGTTTTCAGTACGGCGATCTGTCAGAAGTTACCAACACCGCTTCATAGCACTTAAATAATAAGAAATGGCATTAAAAGGAAAAAGCAAAAGATGATGTTGAAGAAGAAAAGCAAATACGCAGGTGCGAAGAAATTAAGATATTAAGATGATAGAACAAGAAAAAGAAAGGAATGAAAAAGGAGAATGAAAATCAGAAAGATAAAGGAAAGAAAGAAAGAAACGAAAGAGAGGATGAGAACGAAAATAAGCAAAATATCGATAAGCATACATTAGGAAAATAAGTATTAGGAGAATAAGCAGAAGATTAATGAGAAGGAAAATAAGAAAGAAGAATGAGATGCAGGGATAAGAATGTGAAGGAAAACAATTAGAAAGAAAAATGAGAAGGAAAAGAAGAAGATGAAGACGGCAACGACGACGGAGATAAATAATGGTCAATGAAATGGTAAAGAAATGTTTAAAAAAATACTTAAAAATGTACTAAAAACACAGATAAGTGAGGAGATTCAGGATGGAGAAAAAGAAAGGGAAAAAAATCAGAGATGGGGAGTAGAGGAAGTCTCTCGTCAGAGGTCTTACCAACCAACACCTCATCGACCTGCCGGCTTCCCCTTGACTCACCACCAATCTCCCGCCAAAGCGCGGAGACGCGCCGCCAGTCGGCGGCGGGGTGCGCCGAGAGTGTTGGCAACACTGCGCTCACCTGCGCGTGCCGCCACCGCCGCCGCCGCCATCCTCGCAGGTCGGCGCGCCGTGGCCACCGCCGCCATCGCCACCGCGGCCGCCCCGCCGGCCCAGCGCCCGCTAGTGCGTGCTCGGCCGTACGCCCGGACGCTGCTTCGCCGGCCCCGGGGTCTCGCGAGGAACAGACGACAATCGCCACCACGACGTCGCCGGCGGCGGCGGCCGACGACGACAACAACAAACGACAGTCAACCAACAGTCGACGAACGACAATCAGCGGCCGACGTTCGGCTGTTCGACGCGGCTCCCGCGTTTACATCCGCCCGCGCAACAGGTGTGTGTGTGTGTGAGGGCACATCATCGACCTGCCGCTACGTAGTCTATCACTCGCGTCGGATGCGGAGACATCAATGAACGAGTAAGCTGCAAGACCGTTCTGCCAACAATACATACGTCCGCGGACTCTATATTCGTTTTGTTTGTTGTGTTTGTGTGTCGTGTGTGAACGTCCACTTCAGACCGGAAGCAGTAACACAACAATTCATTCAACGCGGCTTCACGTGTTTTAGTGTTGGCCTGTGATTCATCACGCTTCGTGGTGTTGTGAGGTGAATTGGTGATCGGAATTTTCAAACAAGTGAGTGCTGGCTTTTCGCAGATTCATCGGTGTACAACCACCGGCCTGGCAAGTCACTCGTGGTCACGTCTCTTCGGAATTTTCCCTCCCGGAGAAGTTCGTGAAAAGTTGTTTTTTACGTATAAACAATTGGGTGCAACGAGTGAATAGTGAGTCGTGTTTCCGACGCTTCGTAAGGATTGTACTGGGTATCCACGAGCTGTGATTTCTCCCGGGAATTCAAACGCTCGTGATGTAACGGTCAGCTTATACAACGCCGCACTGCCGCACCACTGCCGCTGCCGCAGTCACCGCCGCCGTCGCCTCCGCCGCATACCTCCGCTGTGGACCCACAGCCTCCTCCTCCTCCGCTGCAGTCTCGGCCTTCTGAGAACGGCTCGCCGGCTCGGGTTCCTGTGCCGAGCCATCCACAAACCCACATCCCACTGATCCACTTGAAAGTGCGTGGGAGGCGGTACTCGCTGTGTGAACGGAACCCGACTCCCCTAACACATACAGAAACACTATTTCCAGGAAGAATTCTGCACAAAATAGTTCCAAAGTTCGCATAAAATATTAAGTAAAACGTTTTCTCATCATTGATTCAACGTGGTCAACATAACTGCGGCTTTCAGTCTTTCTCTGTAACAGTACATCTAATTAATTCTTTTCAATGTGTTGAAGTCACCGCTTTCACAAAACGCAGTTTCCTGGAGAAAAAAAATACAACTGTCACTGTGATTCTTTACGGCATTTTCTTTCTTATTCCATGAAAAAAGTGTGCCATTAAATTCCCTCAAGAAAAAGTTAATTGACTGTAGTTACACGAAGCAACAGAAATTAAGCCACGGCGCAATAAAATAGTGATCCAATGGTTTCATATATGTGAAAGCTCAGAACTGGGTGTCGAACATCAGATTCCACGCAGAGAAAGTTCAAACGACGAATGGTCATTGCTTGTGTGTACGAGTTTCTACATAGCTTCATTTCATCCCCTTACGTCTACCGGTGACTCTTGAGTGTGTGCTGGTCGAATATTGTGCTGAATCTTCGTGAGATTGTTTTTTTTTTTGCGTTTTTTTGTGCTTCTGTATGTTCGTGAGCTTGCTGACAGTGAAAGCAGAGACACTTGTAGAGAGTATAAAGTTTCCGGCTCGCAACTTTTCCTGGAAAAGCGCCCGGCACCCAAGGAAAAGCTGGAGTCAAGTGCTCATCAAAACCGGATTCGAACCGAGCAATGCTAGCATCGTGAAACCTACATACCAACTTCTTCGTATGTGCTCACGAGTACTCTCAAGATTCTTGCGTAATCCTGCAAACTGGTAGCCAGCCTTTCTAAGACTCCATTCACTGTTTTATTGAAAACCACTTCACATTTACGGTAAACTTCACCCGCTCTCTGTGTGAACCATATTGGTTGAAAAACATGAGAATTCGTCGAAGCCTTGTGAGGCAACATACCGAATCGTGAGACTAAAAACAGCTGATGTGACGTGAACTGTTATGTTCGGTATCGCAAAATCGTATAAATTTTAAAAGACTGTTGTTTTAATTATTAAATTAAATTTCTGGGAATCGTAATTAAAATAAGTGGTTTGTACTGCCAGTCCAACGGCACACGACCATCTGTCAAAGTGACGTGCAATGAAAATCGTACTCGTGAGTACTGTACGTGAACCAGAATATTAAAACAAGTGAACACTTCACAACGGAATCGTGTCCTTCATTCCTGAGGCAGTCCTTCCCACACAACAACAGCGGACTCAACACGCAAAGGCGTAGCAGGCACAACGCTCAGCAAAAAGCGTTTTTCCTCGTCGTCAGCTTGCCTCGACCCCGCCGCCGCTCTTGGGTGTTGGAGACCGTTGACCGCACAATTCTAACGGCTCCGTCGCCCTTGCTCTGGAGTCGCACGCTACGCGGCGAGTGAGGCTGTAGCAGGCATCGTACGCACTAAAGAGTGTCACCGGAACAGTTGGAAACGTGTTAAAATAAATTATAAAAAACAAATCGGCGGTAATGTTTCGATGTAGCAAATTGCATTCGATGCGGCTTTTAGGTTAACAATCCGCGTAATCGGATTACCCGAACAAACGAAAATCGCTAAACAGCTGCACGCTGTGTGGCGGCTGCTGCGACCAAACAAACGACGAAGTTCATTTGTTTTCGGATTACCGCGAGTTTTGGCGCAAGAAGGGGGAAAAGAAAAAAAAAAAAAAGTGTGACGTCGGAGTGTTGGATACGACACGTGTGTGGTAGTGAAGTGATTTACAGGTTGGTGTGTGATTTCCGGAAAAGGTGTGTGATTCAAGAGTGGCCGTAAGTGTTGGTTTGTGTGTGTGGAGGTTGTTTAGCTGTGCATCTTTTCCACTTTTGGATTCATCAAGAGATCTGTGTTTCTGAAAGAAGAAGTGGAGTTCCTCGACGGATATTTTCTCAAGGAGCAACACCTCAGAGGTGAGTTTACCTTTTGCGTTATTTGTCGATAATAGTTGTGGTACTGTTGGATTATCTTCGGAATTAACCCAAAACATTGAAAAAGTTACGAATATCCATCCTCCCTATACAATTGTTTCGCCTTTTGTTCTGTTTACGAACCTCTTTTCGTTTTGTATATTAAAATTCCCTATTTTATTTTCGAGTCATAGTTCATAAATTCACTTTGACGGTCATCAATAACTCGACCAAGAATTGAAGGACGAGAGTCATCCAGGAAGTCATAAACATGGAAGGTAGTTAGGTTACTTCTGCACGTTCACTACAAAATTATGTAATGGTAAGAGTCTACTGTTTTCAATGTCGACATAGGATAAGGACTTCTGAACTTTACTAGTTATTTACTAATCGTACAGCTTTTAACCGAAAACTTATAAGAAGGGGCACACTTTTCAATTTGACTACAAACAACGACTCATTCTGTAGGAAACCAGTGTGGATTTCCCAAATTTATTGTAAGAAAATCATTCAAGTTGAGAAAGTATGTAGTGTAGTAAGACATAAAAGGAAACCAAATACGGGCGTACAATTTTTTTTATTTATGCATATTATGAGCATCGAGCAAGCTTGTCACAAGAGTAAATATTATATTTATTTTCAAAATACGCTGCCAGGAGTAATGGATTTAATTTGGTTGTAAATATTCGGTTTTGACGTTTTTGAGAGATGTACGAGGATATTTTTGTGTGGTTTGTGGTTCTGTGCGCATGTATTAGTTACTAAATTTACGATCGTGTCAGTACGGAGGATGATATATGAGAATTTCGCGAACTTTTCATGAAATTTATGGTGAGGAATATTCACAACTATTTATCTTTCTGAAAAACGTTCTTGGAAAACATCTGTTAACACACTACTGTAAATGTAGTTCATTGGGATGTGAACCAAACAAAAAATGTTTTAAAAGTGTACAAATTAAACTGAAGTGAATGGAAAATTCGCAATTCAACACATTTATAAAAATTTTCTGAAATATGTTTCAGACATGTGTTTTGTCGTTGTTGAATTCTTTTTTGGTGTATATAACATCGTTTGAGATCATTATGTGTTTCAAATCGTGTTATGTTAGTTTATTTGACGCATGTTTATTATGTTCAGTAATGTTCCATTCTGCCAATATATACACATTTTATTGGTTTATTGGTGGTTATTATTAATTCATGATGATTATTATATATTTGTGTTTAAAATCTTACCTAACAAGTATATATTTTATTTTGGAAACTTATATATAGCTTCGCTTCGAAAATGCGGTCTTAAACTTGATATTATTATTAAGTTAACAAAACCCAAATTGAATCTGGGACAGTACAGTATTTCAGAGTAACTCCGAATTGATGTTCAATATTGGACGTGTCTTCATTTCATTCGAAAGAAATCCCTTTTTGCAAGCTTGAAACAAGGACACTTTCTGCGAGTTCGTTAACCGTGAAACTCAAGAGCCAGAATATGTAGAGCAAGAAGTGCAGAGTTTTACTTTCCCCGAGTCTTGCAGTAAATGAAATCTGCGTTGCGGTGCCGGTTTCAGCAATTTCTGTGACGCTGAATCACGCTCCTTGTAATAGGCATCTTTCTTTTCGTTAGCCACCAGAAGAGTACACGTTTCGTACAGATACAGTAATTGAAAGACGTGATGTTCGATTAATGGCATCTGGAACCACAAAGAATTTTCCTCGTTCGCGTCATTTGGTGATCGGATTTTTCACATCTGGTTTTTTAAGGGTTAATAGACGCTTAAGTTTTTTTATTTAATATTTATTTACCATTCGGATGTACATAGTTCAGTAACATTTTACTTTTTCATATGTATTGCTGGCTTACAGGTATTCTTATTTCCTAAACTTAAAAACTAACTACGGGAAGGGGTAGGAAGCTATACTCTGCAACTACTGTTCACAATTGTTGGAAAATAAGTTTAGGAAGGCATTAAAAAAGGTAACGGTTTTTTATGCGTGTAGGAGTATGGTCTGTTGAGGCCAGGTTATAGTGGATGGCGTGTGGTATTGAGTTGATATTTGAATAGAATGTATTGGATAGATGGGCTATGTGTTTGGAGACGGAAGTTATATTCAATTCTTTGTGTATTTGTTTGTTGGATATAAACCATGGAGCGTGGGTTGCTAATCAGAGAAATCTATTTTGTATTATTTGTAGTTTATTTATGGTAGTAGCAGATGAGACGCTTAAGTATGCAAGTGATGCATGTCTGTGGTCTTCATAAAATTTGCTGGTCCTTCAGAAATCCACAATAATGTAGTTTTAAATGATAAACGGGGTGGGAAGGATGACTGCTTAGTCTAAATCTCACCTGGCGAAATGTTGATGAAGTTGTTAGATCATTCCATTTCGATTAGAGATAAACTGATGGTTTTCATTTCTGATTTTTCATCCAACTGTCGATACCCAAAGGAATTCCTGTAAACGTTGAAATATCAAGGTTCTTCTCTTTTCATTTCATTGTCGCATTTGAATCCCATTTCTAAGTATATCTTCTAGCAGTTTCCTATGTCTACCTCATTCTTTCTGGCCAAGATTTCTCTTCGCTAATTCATTTTTTTTAAGAAAGCTGGATTTTGGTAGCGTGGTCTAACTAGTTATTTTCATTGTAACAAATCCATTTTCTCCTTCATTATCTATAAATTTTTCTGAGTTAATTTTTCATTTTATTTCACTTTATTTACAAATATAATTTCCCCCAAAGGTATTTCTTTCTCGTAACTCACTTTGTGAAGGCAGAGATACAAAATTCTGATTTTAGATGGTAATTGTGTCGCAAGACAAAAATATGTGCTGATGCACATTATGAGGTTACCTCGAAGAGAAAGGAAAAAACTGCGTAATAAATCAAAGCCATGATGCAGAAATTCCTCAACTCGCGTTTCAAGATACTAAAAGCAATAAAAAATTACCCACCTTAATGGATATGGCATTCCATGGAACACAGTAGTATATCAGCAAATGATCCCTCCTACACGAAAGTTGAAGTATGCACCCATCAGTTAGTGTGAAAGCCTCAACGTAAATTGTAGATTACGTTCTCGGGAGGTAGATTGTTATTTCTAATCAGCTTTATTCCATCTTATTACTGCTATTTCAATCGATGAAAGCTTCTTTAATTTCTGCTGTAAAATGCAATGTTGCAGTAGAAAGGTAAATTACTTTTACAAACAATATGTTAATTTACTTTGATAGGAATGATGATAAAATATCACTCTCTTGACGATGAAAACCATGTGTGATATTCTTTGGTGTGATTATTTCATGTTTCCGAGAGTGTCAACTGCTATGGTCATTGGACCCCTAAATGTAGGAATGTATTATCGGCAACCATGGAACACTACCAATTTGAGCAGCCGGTCGATAGAATTCGCGTGCAGACAGCGGCTGAATTCACTCTAGCTATTCACTCTAGCCACCGCGTCGAAAGTCTTTCCACCGCAGCTAGTCATTGACGTGGTCGTTATTTTGGCAAAGCAGGAATTGTTTCGAGCTCCCTCTAAAAACATTAGGAGTTCTTTCAGATCATTTTAACAAATCGTCAGAGTATTTTCACACCAAACCCACGGGCTATTTTCACAACAAAATATCAGAGTATTTTCAGATCATTTAAACAAATCTTGTGTGACGAAGACTTCAAGTTTTCTACAAAAGCTTGTTCATTTTTTTTATTAAAACAAAGATTTTATAGGAAGCCTCGATGGCGTCACCCGGATTTTTAGGTTCAATGTCTACCCGTATTCTTTCTTTTAAAAAGTTTTTTATTATACTGAATTTAAGTGTCTTTTATAATTGATTTATTGTTAGTTACAACGCATTCACTGGAGATACTGAATCAATTAGAAATTATATAATTAGACATTTTCTATATTTTGTAAAAAATTAGTAAGATCTTCATTGGTGAGTTCGTGTCAAGGGCTTCCGGAAGAGGCATGACGCTTCATGATCTCCCTCTCCGAGGGTGCGCCACTGAGTATTCTGGATATGTGCAATTAATTTGGTCACCTTGAAAGAGGGTTAAAAATTCGTTCACACAAACTACCATTTCGTAAGAAAAAAAAATGATATAATAGTCCGTTTGCTGTACAGCCAAATAGATTTAACGCGCAGAATAAGGAAATGAATACTCCTTACTTATAAACGAGTTTTCGTGGATATGCTTTAGTACATTGAACCAAATATTCTACATTAACAGTAGATACAAGGAACAAATCGCATACAAAAAAAATTGAAAGCCTAGAAAATAGAGCCTAGTCTTGAAAGGATGAGAGTCAGATGGAGAGGACGGGGAGGGATGAAAAGCGAGACAATATTTGTGAAAGAGAGAGAGAGAGGCAGTGAGATGGAGAAAGGAGGAAGAGAAGACAGAGGGTAAGGGAGGGAGAAAGAGAGGAAGGGAGGGAGAAAGAGAGGAAGGGAGGGAGAAAGAGAGGAAGGGAGGGAGAAAGAGAGGAAGGGAGGGAGAAAGAGAGGAAGGGAGGGAGAAAGAGAGGAAGGGAGGGAGAAAGAGAGGAAGGAATTGAGAATGAGAGGAAGGAATTGATAATGAGAGGAAGGAATTGAGAATGAGAGGAAGGAATTGAGAATGAGAGGAAGGAATTGAGAATGAGAGGAAGGAATTGAGAATGAGAGGAAGGAATTGAGAATGAGAGGACGGAATGGAGAATGAGAGGAAGGGATGAAGAGAGAGAGAGAGAGAGAGAGAGAGAGAGAGAGAGAGAGAGAGAGAGAAAGGGAGGGAGGGACAAGGGGGGCAAGAAGTGGGATCACGCAGGCCGTCGTGGATGCTTTTAGGACAGGCGTCCAGAGAGGAAGAGCAAGGGCTGAAAAGTCCGCGCCGTGCGTCCCAGCCAGCGCGATGGACGGGGGCCCGGCGCGCGCGGTGATTTCCCTGTTGGCGCTGGTGGGGAGCGTTTGGGCAACGCGCGGCCGCTGTGGCGCCGGCGCCGACGCGACGGCCCCGCGCTGCTTTGCATAACGAGCTCTCTTCGCCCGCCCACGCCCACGCCCACCAACCCGCTCCAGCCCTCGCTCGCCCGCCCGCCCGCCCACTACACACACACCCGTCCACTCAGTCACTTATTTACTCGTCACTTATTCATTCAGTCGCTCACTCTCCAACTCATTCATTCACTCATTCACCAAGTCAGTCACACCCACAAATACTCACTCACCTACCCACTCGTTCACGTACTCACTGATTTATTCACTCATTCACTTACATACCAATTCAATCACCCACAAAATACTCGCCTACCAACTCACCCACCCGCCCACCCACCTCTCGTTTACTCGCTGACGCATCCACTCACTTATTCACTCGCTCATTCTCTGATTCACCCACCAACTCATTCGCTCGTTCTCCCACCAGCTCATTCACTCGTTCTCCCACCAACTCATTCGCTCGTTCTCCCACCAACTCACTAATTCACCCACGAACTCACGTTTTCATACACTCACCTTCTCACCCGCCCGTCCACTCACTCTACGGCCACCCATCTACCTACTCTTTCACCTCCCGCCAAAACACACTCGTCTACCCAATACTCCTCACTCGTTCCCGCGAACCACTCGCACTCGCAGCCCCCAACCGCCCAACTCCCGCCCGGGCCGGGCGGCGCGCGCCGTCTGCGCGTTGCCACACGACGGCGGCAGCTTTCCCCACGCGCGCCACGTAACGCGCCGTCTGGCCCCGAACCCGCGACCCTTCACCAGCCCCGGCCCGGCCACTCGCACCGCCAAACAACGCCTAGAGGTTGGGAGAAAAAACTATCCAAAGAAAACGTGCTTTGGATTCATTTGGGTACTTTGGGGTTCATTTGTTATGTGAGGGGGAATGTACAACTAAGCGACGAATTTTGATGATCTCAAATATTGCCAAAAAATTATCAATAAAATGCTTTAAAAATGCCCTTAAAGCAAAGAAAAATGACGTAAAAAATCTTATCAAAACTAGTTCGAATAAACAACTCAAGCTGTTGGATACCTTACTGATGTAATCGGGGCTTCTTCCATTCGTTCGAGTGAACTCAACTTTGCAAACGTTTGGTTTGGACTGTTCTTTACCAGGAAATCTGTCTTTAGTTATCCCGAAATCGGCCGAACCGCTAATGGCGCTGTTGTACGTCACAAGAATTACATACACACAACAGCTGTCAAAACAATTTGTGAGCGAATAAATCGAATAGGCTACTGAATAATTCTGTGAAGAACATTTGTTGCATCGCGTAAATATTGTTTGAAGCAAGTACCTTTAAAAACTACATTAAAATCGATTAAAACAGCAAAAAATGTATAAAAAATTACTCATAAGTCGAAATCGACATAAAATGCAAAATAATGACTTATAAAAATTTTTAATTTCCTTTTGTCATAACATGAAATGAATTTCTATACTAATCGGCATTGTTCTAAAGTGAAAAGAAAAAAATGACATTTCATTTAAATCCGCCCCGTAATACTAATTAAATTTAGTTCTTATAAAATAGTACTCAATTTTATTACTCAAACATTCAAAATAAAGTCTATTCGTTACTGCTTAGTGCATAATTTATGGTGCATCCCTCTTCTCGTTTTAAATTTTGTAACATATATAATGATTACTGGTAACATCATGGCTGTTGTTTATATTTAATTTATTTTGAACTTGTGTGTGTGTGTGTGTGTGTGTGTGTGTGTGTGTGTGTGTGTGTGTGTGTTTTAGCTGTGATGAAATTAGACTTCAATATTGTATAGTTTATACTTTTCTGTATAGTTTATACTTTACAAAGTTTATATTTTACTGTTAGTTTACCTAATTTGCAAACTTGTTTGTATGGTTGTAGTGATTAAATTTGAGTTTTCAGTGAATATTTCGATACACTCAATTAAAATTTTTGCAATTGTATTTGAATTAAATAAAAAAAAAATTTTAATGCATTTCATATTGGGTTTCAAGTTTTTTTAATATGCTTTTTAAACTAGATATTTATGGGAGGGAGGGGAATTCAACCAACCCTGGATAAGATGACGATGTTTTTTTTATTTAAGTTCCTATGGAACTGCCTGGACAAATACCGACTCTGATTTTTAACATTGGGGTATCTGTTAGGGGAACACATAAGGACAACATGAAGGCACAAACGTGTATGTCCGAGCTGGAATTCGAACCCGTGACTCTTCAAGATAAGGATTGCAGACACGCTAGCAGATACAATAAGACAGGCGTGCAGTGACGATCTGTGGTCCCAAAGGTCGTGGGTTCGATTCCTGCTTAGGCGTGGTTATTTACTTGTGTGCTGTGGCATGATTGGCAGTCTCACCCTCCACGCAGCTTCATCTTCCAACCGTATCCTTCCTATCCGGAGTTGCCTGAATGGCATTGGAGGACGCATGACTCAGTAATACGTTGCACCTAGGCGATGTTGTTGTGTTCTCGTGTGTTTTGTCGCAGTGGATCAGACCTAATCACGACGCAGCTTGGCTAACCCTTATCTTTCCCCATCAAGCCATCCATAACCGGATAGAGGACCCGAGATGGTCCTACTCCATGTGTGTTGTCGTGGGTTGCACAAATCACAGACAACACGCTTTGGTCTATAAACAGTTGATGTCCATATGAGTCGTACCGTTTACTGCCGGAGCATTCTCTCCGCGTTAGCATCTGCAAACTACCGAACACTCCGTTCGACATATGATCCTGGCGCTCATACCCGCAAGGTAATCTTACAGCTAATCTTAAAATTAGCATGAGCTATAAGGTTATAAGTACTCTCTTCCCCCACCCTGCTGTCGCAAAAGCCAAGCGCGCAGATTGTACTGCTCGAAAAGAAAATAAATTGCCACCTCGCCAGGAATTTTTCGCGAGTGTGTGTGTGTGTGGGGGGGGGACTCGAAAGAAAATCCTTAAGCTTGCGGTTTCCCATGCATACTGACGGCCTCGCGACAGAGGTTTCTGGAAGAATGGCCCCCGTTCATTTTTCAAGTACCCCCCCCCGCCCACCAGCATCCCTGACGAGGCGGTAATTTATTTACTCTTTGGGGGCAGTAGAATCTATGCGTGCGCTACAGCCCCACATGGCTTTGGCGGCATAGGGGGAGGGGGTACTTATAATCTAGCTAAAGCTAAACCTACAACTAACTTATAGCTAGCATGCCTTAACTAACCTATTTACAGAAAGCCGCTTTGGCTGTTTCCCTAGGTCTAGAAAAAACGTTTAACATATAAATGCCGCGTTTTAGTTAGAACTTTTTTCTTATTTTTATTCTCATTTACACTCCAACTCTAGCAATGATTGGCACTATCTACACTGATCTCCTATTGCATTTATTCACTCATTTATTCCCCATTTGCCCGCCTGAAGAGGCTCGCTGTTTCGATGCCTCCCCGCTGTCGTGCCCTCGTGGCTTTGCGACACATCTGGCGGCAGCATGACACCCACCCTCTCGGGCTGGACCCTTGGGTTTGGTTCGCCCCTCTTCCCTATTGTGGCGCATTCCACACGTGTCCATTTTGGAAGTGCTGCCCCGCTGTGTATTTAGTTGACATGTGATGAGTAGAGCTCGGACATGTAGGCACTGGAAAGGTCGAAAATAGGCAAACAACTAGACACTTAAAAACTTAGGTAGGGAAAATAGGCATTATAGGGAAAATAAGCACTTAGGGAGAAAAAACTTAAAAATAGACAGGGAAATGGGAATTATGGTTAAATAATATTAAAATTTATACGTACTACATAAAGGATGAAAATAATTCTCTCAAAATAAATCGAATTTCTTCGATTGTCAAAACATATTGCAGATTTAGATACTATATCCTAAGAGTTGACTCGTATGGAATTTTATAGTTTGTTGGTTAAATGTTGGATTTTGAAGTTTTGAAAATGGAATGTTTGTGGCATGGCACAAGTCTGTTGAATTTCTTTCTTGTCTTCATCTTTTGACTGCTTGTTAAAGTTTTGAATAGTTTTTCTCACTTTTTTCGCATTTTTTGCACGAGTTGCAATGTTTTATGTTGTAAGGTGTATTTTTTGCACAGTTTATCATCTTTCCAAAACATTGGCAAATAAGTACATTTCCAGTCCGCCGTGAATCTTCTCAATAAATCCACTCATTTAGCATTGCACTTCTTGAAACTTTGAAGGTTGTGCACAAACAAATGGGCTTATACGTACACTCCCGAGACTTTTAAGAATGAAGAGTAATTGTCCTTTCAGTGTAAAACGGGTAATCAAAACTAAAAACGGAATCCTGATTGCAGTTCATTCACATCGAAGAGAATCCTAACATTCGGTCATTCACCGCGCAGCATCGAAATCTGACCTCCTTGGGTCAGCATCACAGCTTCTCCTGCTCACGGCCCCCTATAAAGCGTTATGACGCAACGCTCACTTCGTGAAACGATTCTTAGCCTTCTGTATGTGGAGTTTATCGTCCCTTTTACTCCCGTTTCATGGCTTAGGCATGAAGGTTATAATATTTAGACCAGATTGAAAAGGCTTAATTTCAGAACAGGGCATTATGAAAACTCGTAAACTTTCAAGCACCGTATTGAAGATTATCCATGAAAACACAGAAAACGCATGTTTTAATGGGACACTTCAGGAACGGTGATAACTGAAGTTTATGATTGACGTGCCTCGCTCCGGTTTGTGCAATATTATCCTTCTTCCATAATAGGAAGGCTATTGGTAATAAAAGGCGAGATATCTCGACTCATAACCTGGGAGTAGTGATGGAATAGTCTATTTCTATGGTCCAAAAACATCAATTATACATTGATGTATATCACATGTAAAAACATATTATTTTTGTCTATGTAGTTTATTATTGTTATTATTATTATTATTATTATTATTATTATTATTATTATTATTGTTGGATGTAAATCGATATGGAACACTGAATGTAAGTCTGAACCATGTAGGATCAATCTTCATAGACACCAGGAATTAATATTTCGTGCTAATCTTTTATCGTTGTTACACCTCGTCATTTCGTACACCATGTGTACAGGTGACAAGTGTCAAGAGGTAATCAAATTGAAGTCTTAAAAATTGTGTCTATGTATACGTGTATAAAAATGAAAACCATGAGCGGAGATTTGCATTGAGAACTTGCATATTATTGTTGCATAATTATACATATTATTATTACATAATTATACTGGTTATGTCTTCATTCCTTGTAAAGTAACGCTTTTTCATGTAACGAAGTGTCATTTTCATGTAAGTGTCACTGATTTACATTGATAAGTGTTATTGATTATAGATTTAGTCATATGCAAGAGAATGTTGCACGACATGCATTTAGCGTGTAATTTGGTGTGAGAATACTTACGCCATGGCTTATATTAGTGGGATAACGTCATGGATCATTCGCAAAACATGTTTAACAGAAGAAGAGGAATTTCCTTTAGCTCAGACAGAGGATATCAGTATGGAAATATTCGCAGGAAATAAGGCCAGTCCGAGAAGATTGTATCTAACGAATCCTTCAAACCTCAAGATTTTTTTAAAATTCATATATCGAGTGTATTGATAATAATAAATTTAGATGATACTTTATCAGGAGGACACCGGTGAAGATGGAATGATTGTGAAAGTCTAAAGGTGAAATAGAGTTTACTGGAATTTAATGATAATAGCAAATACTTAAAACAAATTAAGGAAAATATGTAATTCGTTATTTGTACATACAGTTAAACAACACTTTTATAAATTATTAGAATTATAAAAAGGTGTCTGCTCTTCCAGGAGAGAAGTAATGAATGGGCATTGAAAACATTATTGGAATACGAGGGTCTCCAATGAATGAAAAACCGCAGGAAGGTTTCGGGTTTTCTCATCTCAATATCTAAATTTTTTTTACGAATTAAATAATTTATCTTAAGTTTTATGGATTAGAGGATTCGTGTGTCTCATCAATTTAAAAAAAATAAACGACCTTGGTAATACATTTTCAGCATTTACTATGCAAGAATCGGATATCTATGTAGAGAACTTACCCAATAAAGTCATAAAAGTTGCTACTTTTCTCTGCCTTTTACATGTTCAGCTTGAATAGTGATCGTTAGATTAAGAGAGGTCTACTGTGAACGAAACAAGTCCATTAAAAAGGAGTGTTTGTAAGACAGGTTGACATGATGAAATGACGATGACACATGATTTTAAGAGCATCTTTGTCAAATCGCATGGATTCCCAATTCTTTCTTGGATCTTAGACGGAGAATATGAGCAAAACGTTTTAAAAAAGTAGTTCATTAGATTTGTTTTATTATTTTTGACGTGTTATTATGTTTAATCGTAAGGTTAAAACATGTTTCCAGAAACAAAATCATGGATATTAATTGCTGCAAAGTTGTATTTATTAACGTGAATAATGGATAATTACAAAAGATAAGCGAATTTGTAATTCATTATTTGGTGTTTTGTAGCTACTCGTGTAAAATTATTAATAAAATTCATGACTATTTTTCTTGTTTGTAATAAATGAATTATTGATCTTCATTAAACCGATAAGTTGCCGGTGCATATTCTGATATCCACACCTTGATCACCATTGCCTCGTCCTTTAAAATGTCTATATCTACCCCTTTGGGAGCCCCTGATCTACACTTGGGTTTTTCTAACGAGGCAGCTGAGGGTACTATCTCCAAGATGGAGTATAGCACGGCTTTTCGCGTCTTTCTCGGTCATGCCGCTGGAGTCGCTTGATCTGCCGCACTGCGTGATACGGTCGCGATCATGCGACATCTTTCGGCAGGACCGATAATGACTCAGAGTCATGCCATAGTCCATGTTTAAGGTATTACCCTCAGCTGCCACGTTAGAAAAACTGAAGTGTAGAGAGAGGAATTGGTTTTTGATTTCGTTTTCTAACTCGTTTGTGCTTCCCGTTTCCTCCTTGCCTGTGCCGGCGGGCTGAGCTGGCAGCGACCTTCTGGCGGGCGTGAGGACGGTAGTTATATTTCTCGAGCTGTAACGTGGCCGTATCTTTATGGCTGCATTGAAATCACTCTTTATGTAACTCTGATAATTCGCTGCACTGGTAGTTTAATTCTATTGAACTGTTCGGTTTTTTTTCTCAGCACGTGGAAACAGTTTGTTAAGACAATTCTATTAGAATTTGGCGTCATCTGAACAATATTGTGGATTTTTTTGTTTCTTCTTCCTCCTCTTCTTGTTGTCTTCCTCCTCTTCTTGTTGTCTTCCTCCTCTTCTTGTTGTCTTCCTTCTCTCTTCTTGTTGTCTTCCTCCTCTTCTTGTTTTCCTTACGTGGAATTACGTTCACTTTGTTGGATTCTTACCCCATCCTTGGTAAATTTCAATTTAGGGTCCTTGAATGTGAATATGGCTGTGTGGATATGAATATTCGAATTCTTTGAATTCAAATACAGGATTCAAATGTTTAGATACCTCCTCACACAGTACCTAGGTGTCTGTCCAACCAAAAATAACACTTCTGCTGCAAGTACTATTCACATAACTCACGAATATGACGGTGAACACCCTGAACACTTCCATCTTGAGTAACGTTTTCCTCGACAAGGGAAATCCTGCTACCGTCGGGACTCGAACCCTAGGACATCAGAAGCACTGCAATGACCTCAGTTGATGCTGGGGGCAACCTCAATCGGACAGAGGTTCCGATGGGGGACAGAGAGGGCCTAGAAATGTAGTTCCCTCCCCCCCCTTGTTGTAGACTTCCCACACCTATGAGAACCTTGATCTCTAGTGCATATGTTTTACTGAAGCGGCTTCGCCACCACAGATGTTAAAAATTAAAACACAGTTGTTAATAATTAGGGGGCGGAATTTGATGACCTGAAACATTACCAAAAATGATCAATAAAATTATCTTAAAATGTTTTAAAACTACCTTGAAAGCAAAGAAAAATGACGTAAAAAATATAAAAACCAGTTCGGATGAACAACGCATGTTGGATACGTTACTGATGTAATCGAGGATTCTTCTTTTCGTTCAAGTGCACTTAGTTTGCGGACTTTTGGTTTTGACTGTTCTTTTCCAGGAAATCTCTATCTTTAGTTATACCGAAATCGGCCGAACTGACATTGGCACTGAGAGGCGTCACAGGAACCCTAGATTACATTCAACAGCTGACAGCTGACATTACAGCTCTTGTGCGAAGAAATCGAATAGGCTACGCTGGAATTTTGTGGAGAACATTTATTGCATCTCGTAAATATTATTTGAAGCAAGTACCATTAAAATGATATTAAAATTAACGAAATCAGAGAAAACTGTATTAAAAATGACGGGAAAAGGTAAAAAAATGGCTTGTTAATTTGACAGTGTCCGTGTACATTAATGCACAATTAAATTTAAATCACACTTAAAAAACGTCTCTCAATGTGCGAAAAACTAGGAAAGACCAGGGCGTCCGGATCACCTCTGGCGAGGGATAGTCTGTTGAAGTTGGTACAAACCGCGTTTGTGTGGTTCGGGCACGTAAACCGTGACAGCATCAGTTATTTCATGTTTTAAATTTTACAGAATTGTGATTGTGGGATTTTTGGGGATGGAACCCATGAACAAAACAACCGAAAACGAAAATATCGAGCATAAAACATCGATGTTCAAAAACCATGGGCTTAAATACATCGATGTTGAAAACATCGATATTTTTATAGAAACATCGATGTTCGAAAAACATGGACGTCGATGTCTCATCCCTACCACGTTCACGTCAGTTTCTAATCGGTCGTTTTCTCCGATCACCATAAGGTGAATGCCTGACCACTACCCTAACAAATGGGTCACGACCCGCGCGATCTTTCCTTCCTCTTTGACATCCTTTCCTCACCCCCTTACACACAATTATATTTACATGCACTACACTACCATCTTGATCTGCCTTCTCAGATTTACATGCAGGGAGTCCAGTAGGGAGCTTAGAGTTTGTCCAGGCTGGGGCGGTGCCTCGCTGTAGGAGATAGCTGATTGGGGAAACCCCACTAGCTGACGTTTAGGTTGGCGGCAGATGATGCCATCGACCGGGAGAGGAACATCGCCATCTCCAGAGGAAAAAACATACACTACACTCACGGGACTAATGACTTTAGCAGTTGACGCGCCCGGAATAACTAATCAATCAATAATTCACGACAGTTCCACCCAGTTCCGTTGGCAGTGGAATTCTTGCCGGGGGCGTTGCCTGCCGCCTCCTTGGAGCGTCGGCCGGTCGGTCGGGAAATGGAGAAGGGGGGGGGGGGGTTGGCTGCGATGCAGAGGAGGCCGTGGGAAGGCGGCGTCGCGCGGCGCGCTGCTCGCTTGTTCTCCCGTGCGTGCGTGGCGCCGGAAGCCCGTTCGCGTGTACCGGAAGCGGCGCCGCGTCGTCGGCGGAGGCGTTGCGGGGCGGTCGCGGCGGAGTCGTCGCTTGTTTTTTAGTTGCTTTCGTTGTTTTTTTTTTCCGTCTCGTGTCCGCGTAGACGGGGCTCGATTGGTTGGGTGGTTGCGTCGGTGGGGATTGGGGGTTGTTGGGAGTCGTGGGGTCAGTGAGCAGGCAGGTAGCCAGGACCGGGGTTGCGACATGGTAGGATTCTGCCGGACAAACAACGAGAAACTGTCTCCCCCCACACACACACACACACACACACGCACTAATAAAAGAAGAGAAAACTAAGGGGAACAACCGGACGAGGGATTCGAATGGGCGACCCTTTACTTAAAGGTGCTGCGTCCATATACACGCTCTAACCTTCCCGCTATCTGTATACGTGACACGATATTCGAATTTACGTATTTATTTTTATTTGTGTCATTATTTATTTGTTTTCAAGTTTGACCCAGCTTTGACCCAAATAATAGAGAGTTTTTGCAAGACGGGAAATCCTTTGTCCTGGTACGTAAACATTATTAGTTCATAGGAATTAACGTATCTTCAGAAAAATGAGTTTTTGCATGTCGTACAATCAAAATCGTATGTTAAAACTAGGAACTAATTGGAACTGAAAACCTCTCACAGGATTTAAAAGCTTTTATTGAACATCTGTGTATCTCTGAGTCCATTTTTTGTTTAATAAGCTTTACAAGATAGTAAAACGTATGATAGACCCCTATATGAAATCAAAGGCGCCTCAATACATACACAACCTCCAAATCTTTAACAATTACGTTAGTTTATTTCTGACATATTTGAATTATCTTAAAAAATAGTCATTAAGTTCCTATCCTTATAAAAATACAATATCCGTATTACTTATTTCATTCCTTCCAAGCTTATTGTGTGTTACTTTTGAATTCGAGTTTAGAGGTGGCGGCGAAAACTACGTCGAGTGTAAGTTACGAAAACATTTGTCGTAGACGACAAAACAGGGAGAATGTCGGGACCCGTCAATCGAAATCCCGTCATTTGATGCCGGCGCATGCGCAGTTCAGTTCTCTTCAGAATTGTGTTACGTCTTTCAAATACACGACTTGCAAAAACTCTCTAATGTTCTTTCAAATTCGTTCTACTTGGGAATGTCGGTGCATTCGTGTGTTATTTTCGTTTGTCTGTCGGTCTTTCTTTCTGTGTATCAATTGCAACATGATTGCTTGTGTGAGTGCGTCATTGGTGTTGCTCTCTCCTAAGAAGTCACTGCTTCGGTAGGGGATTGTTGACTTTTTTGCTTACCGCCGCTGATAAGACTCCTGTGTAATAGAACTATGGGGTATAATAAAGGCAAATAACCATTCAAGGAGTATTGGAATCCGTGGCTCATAATAATCATAATAATCACCTTGTGATTTCGGCGTAGAAAAGGCAAATCACTATTAAAAATCTACATTATCATGTATTATTGTTCGCTTTGGTCAAGAACTAATTTTGTTTGTGCTTGGTTGTCATCATCCCATGTTACTCTGCAATGCCATCTCGGTATATGGAATCGGAAATGCAAAATGGAAAATGTCCAATATCTTAAAATCCTAGAAAACAAGATCAACGCATGTGTTGTTGATGCACGCATGGAGTTCTCAACCTAACTACACATAGGCGAATAATTGTGAGCGTTACTTCCAGTTAAAGAATTGAAGGGCTCAGAAGAACAAGGGGTATCCCACATTGGCATAGTTCTGAGATGA
Source organism: Teleogryllus occipitalis (assembly GCA_011170035.1). Classification (NCBI taxonomy): domain Eukaryota; kingdom Metazoa; phylum Arthropoda; class Insecta; order Orthoptera; family Gryllidae; genus Teleogryllus; species Teleogryllus occipitalis. The sequence goes on from BLKR01005231.1 coordinate 68,195, forward strand.
GGGTTTTACCTTCACCTCATATCTAACTCAGTACATTTTTAAACTTTTAAACACAGTACACTTGTATTAAGTCCATATTGGATTTAAATAACATATTACACTAAAATAATAATATTCGAAGTTTTGTATAATGCTAATAACTCAATTACACCAAAAATGTGAGAAAGCCCCGTGTTCTTCAGAGTCCTTTAATTTCAAATGCGAAAGTTGAAGATTCTCACGTTTTTCTGTGAAATGTCATCATAATACGCATTACTTCGTCGTTTAAATTGCGTGCGCATTTTGGCGAACCGGCGAACTACATTCGCAGCGCGTGATGAACGTCGTCGAATGGGGCCAGTTGCGCAGGAGCGGCGCGGGACGGAGGAGGGGACCGTGCTCCACTGCCCGTTGCGTGCGCGCTCCGTGCTAGCCAGACGAATTCAACCGAGCAACGTCGTTTGTTTGGAATGTTAATGGGAGAAGCAAGATTTCAAATATTTGGTCTTGAGGTTTGGTTAACGGAATCCTACATGTCCTCGCTTGAGAAAACCAAGAATTCAAAGAAAAGAAATTCGAGATATCAGGGATTCCAACGGCAAAAAATTCGATATATCAGAAATTCGAGTTACTGAAATTTAAGATATCAGGAGTTCGGATTACAAAAATTCGAGATTTTAGACATTAAATTACGGACATCTGATATGTGTTACAGAAATAGAAGAAATTCAAATTACAGAAATAGGAGGTTTCCGATCCAATGAAAGATTTATGTATCAAGCATTCCGTTTTGACTTTTGAGATATCAAGTGTCTCCCGTGCAGTGAAACTAGTTCTCAATGATTACGCCGTATCGCATTGTTTTTCGAAGGACCTGCGCGAACCGCATATGCCGCGTGGCGGTAGCGTCGGTGAATGGGGCCAGTTGTGCACTGGTGGCGGGGGCAGGGGAGGGGGGAAGGCCCCGCCCCCCTGCTCTAGTGCCGGTTGCGTGCGCGCGCTCGCGCCGTGCATGGCCGGCAGCCGCGGCTCGGCAGATGAAATTACAGCAGCCCAACGCCCCGTGCGCACGGCGCATGCAGCGGGGGCCCACGACGACGCGTCGCGGAGGCTCTCCTTTCACGGCGACGCGCCGTGCGCGGTGCAGCGCTCGTCTGTTGGCATTGTGTTTTTTTTTTTTTTTTTTTTTTTTTTTTTTTTTTTTTTTTTTTTTTTTTTTTTTTTTTTTTTCGCCTTTCCGCTATCGCGTACACACAGACACGGTGGGATAATTGCAACTGGGTCAACGGTTCTACAACAAAATGTTTGTTCTCAAGACCGCGTACAATTGACAGCTCATGAACAAGAAACCTAGTCGTACTGTGTTTCATTTTCCGCGAATCGTGTTCAGAATCAAAATCAACTGGTTGAGATTTACCCGGAGAATAAACTACTGCAGGGTCGTAATCGAGATTTGTACAATGACGTACAATTGCTTGTTCGTCAACAAGGTTCCTAGCTACTCTGTATTTCGGTGTCCACAAATCTAGTGTGGAATAAAAGGCTTCAGGCAATCACAGAGCCACATATTTTATTTTATTTTATTTTTTTCGCCTTTCCGCTGTCACGTGCACACAGACACGGTGGGATAATTGCAACTGGGTCAACGGTTCTACAACAAAATGTTTGTTCTCAAGTCCGCGTACAATTGACAGCTCATGAACAAGAAACCTACTCGAACTGTGTTTCATTTTCCGCGAATCGTGTTCAGAATCAAAAGCAACTGATTGAGATTTACCCGGAGAATGAACTATTGTACTGCAGGGTCGTAATCGTGATTTGTACAATCACGTACAATTGGTTGTTCGTCATGATTCCTAGCCACACTGTATATTATTTTCCAAAAATCTAGTCTAGAATAAAAGCCAAAGGCAATCACAGAGCCTCATCTATTATTATTATTATTATTATTATTATTATTATTATTATTATTATTATTATTATGCCTTTCTGCTGTCACGAAAACAGACATGATGGAATATTTGCAACTGGGACAACGGTTCTAAAACAAAATGTTTGTTCTCAAGCTCGTCAACGAGATGATTGCAGATTGCTTCAGAGCAGTTCACATGACGTACCGTTGAACGTAACGAGAGAACTGTCAGTCGCTTATTCGCTGCTGGTACTGAAGTTGTACTGTATTTAATTTTCCACGAATCGAGTTCAGAATCAAAAGCCACCGGTACCGTTTACTGAGAGAATAATTTACTGCACAAACGCCGGAAGCAACCTAGATTTGTACAGTCACGTACAGTTGCTAGTTTATTAGCAAGAAAGCTAGCCGTACTGTACTTAATTTTCCACGAATCAAGTCTAGAATCAAAAACCACCAATACCAGTTTGCCGGGAGAATAAAATACTGCACAGTCGCAGCCAACACTCCAAATTTGCCATACATACAAGAATGTCTTGATTTTATAATGTCATGCTGCTCTCTGGCTCTCTTATATCACAGAGAAAAGTGTTTCTTCTACGCTTATATATTTATTGTGAAGGGGGGGTGCCCCCCCCACTCTGCACTGTACCACGTGACTTGCAGTCATCCCCCCCCCCTCTCTCTCTCTCTCTCTCTCTCCCTCTTTCTCTCAGCATCTCTCGCTCCTCTCATTCTCTCTCCCTCCTCCCTCCCTCCTCTCTCTCTCTCCTTCCTCCCTCTCTCCCCTTCCTCCCTCTCTCTCTCCCTCCTCCCTCTCTCCTTCCTCTCTCTCTCTCCTCCCTCTCTCTCTCCCTCCTCCCTCTCTCTCTCCCTCCTCCCTCTCTCTCTCCCTCCTCCCTCTCTCTCGAAAAGGAGAGCCTTCACTCCCTGTCTGGGAGGCGGGTTCTTCCATTATAACACGAACACGCGCGCGCGCGCACACACACACACACACACACACACACACACACACACACACACACACACAACACGCGTATTAACGCTCGATTTAGGGTTTTGTGTTTAATTTAGCACGTGCCACCTACAATTTTTTGTCTCTTTCTTTTTCATGTTTTCTGAGGTTTATTCGTTGTTTTCTTTGTTTCTCTTCCTCTCCCTTTTCCTTTTCTCCCCACTAATTTTGTTTTCCTGCCGATACCTCCTTTCTTTTCATCCTCCTTCCCCTCTTTTCATCCTCCTTCCCCTCTTTTCATCCTCCTTCCCCTCTTTTCATCCTCCTTCCATTATTTACTCTTTCTGTTCCTTGCTTCATTCCTATCTTATTTTAATTCCTCTCTCTGCTTCTTTTTATCTCTGTTTACCCCTTTCTGTTACGTTTTGTTTCCTTCTGCTATGAACATTGACTTAATTTTACTGAAGGCGCCTGTTTTAGTCATATTAAAGGCAAACAAGAAAAGGTATCATTGCTCGTGTCATCACCTTATCACAATAAGTTATCGCCTTCTTTCAAACGTGCATTTACAGTAATCAGTGATGTAGTTCCACAGTTTATTAGAATAAGACATTGATTATTCTACCAAGATCGCGCTATCGTGCTTAGTGAGTAATGCTGCACCTTCTGGTTGTCCCCTTCCCATTGATTAAATTCGATGTATCGAAATTTGTGTTCAATAAACAAGTTGCATCAAACTCACGTATCGTAATTTATTTAGTCTCCCCAATTGTATTCATTGCGCTTTTCTTCTTTACCCGTATATGTTCGATAACTCGTATGCTATTTCGTATTATCTCACATCCCGATCCTTTTTTGTTTTATTTTCTCCTACAGATTCGCGATATCGAGTTTCCGCTGCATTAAATCAGACCACTGACACCTCCCCCCCTTCTTCTGTCGGCCGGTCGGCCTGGCTGTGTGTGTGGCATCCTTCGCCTAATGACAGTGCCGCGCTCTGGCCGTGGGCTTGGTTGAGAGGGGGGAAGTGGGAGGGGGGAGCGGGAAGTCGCTTGGAATGGCCACTGCCGCCGTTGAGTCACCCAGGCAAGGCCACGGCTCACCCGCCTCAGAGGGCCTTGGATCCCGATGCAAAGGAGAACGGAGTTTCCACGATGCGGCGGGACCCCGATATCTCAAATCTGAACTGGGGAGCGGGAGAAAAATCTGGTTATTAAATAGTTTGACGTGAAGGAATTCGGAAAGCGAAAATGTATGTAAAGAGAGGTGAAAGAGAATGAAGACAGTTCAGGCATTAAAACGTTTCGAGTTTGGTTTTGTTGTTCTCTTAGGGGGGAGGCAATTCAGTGCCGGATTAATATATTAATGGTCCCTAAGCGTGACCAAACAAAATAATAAGGGACCTCATATTTTGACCTTGCTTCTGACCCCTCAAGGTACTTCAAAATATTGGACGTCGTATTTCTCGATGAACATTAACTTAAGCGTTTGCCCGGAATAAAATTAATATTAGTTACTCTATGAACGATTATAATTCTGTTCAACAAATGTTTGCCCCTCTCCTAATTCATTGGGAGCATTTAGAACGTGCTTAGAGTAGTTATGTATTAATGAGCGAGTGTAATTATCAATTAGTCAAATCAATCTGCTCAAATGCGTCAGTTCCCTCTCCTACTGAAGCCTAATCACTGGCTTAAATTAAAATTCAAAGCTTTTATTGAATAGTTATGAGAAATCGTCATTTTACTATTTCCTTTTTTCCCTCTCTTTAGCCAGATTGCGTATTGCAAAATACTAGTAGGGTTTTTTAATTGCTTTGTATTTTGTTGGTAATTTGATTCAATTTATTTTGTCAAAGAACAGTAAAACGTCTATGTGACGACATATGTGGGAAAAGTACACTCTGCGCACATTTTCTTGAGCTTCGGAGTCTTCTTTACACCTTTTAACCATAATTAGTTGAATGGTCAAGGAAAACTCCAGCAAAGCGAAGTTAATGCAGAGTTGTGTATCTTAAGTAGATATACTATTTTGAGTATTAACGGTTTTTAGTTGAATTGGCTTAAAGATGAAACATATGCTGTCTGTTAATAAGTTTTTTCTTAATAAACGTTCCAATAATTCCTTGTTATAGACAGTCACAAACCCATTTATTAAAACAAAATGATTATAACATTCAAATTGGTATCTTGAAACAAGAAACAGCGTGGCAACGTTTCAGAGGTCAAGTTGTGCCTCCATCATCAGGCCTTAAAACATTATGTCAACTAAAATAAGAAATTAAAGAATTAATATAAATACAGTAAAATAAATATTAAAAAGTTAATATAAATAATTAAAAATTAAGTTAGTTTTAATTTTTATTAGTTAATAAGTTTTAATTTGATTTACTATACAATTTTGTACCGAACTGAATATATTCAACCTGATGGACAGAATTCACTCATTTAGGAGCAAATATCCAACGCATGCCTCTAAAAAAATTTCCCATAATAATGTACACGTATAATCCTAAAGGGAGAAGAAATGTGGGCCGCCCCTTAACAAGATGGAGAGACTCACTCTCTTGATGTGGAAACATTCCGTAAGGCCTAAATCCATGAAGCAGAAGAAGAAGAAAAAGAAGATGAAGAAAAGGAGAAGAAGATGAAGAAAAGGAGAAGAAGATGAAGAAAAGGAGAAGAAGATGAAGAAAAGGAGAAGAAGATGAAGAAAAGGAGAAGAAGATGAAGAAAAGGAGAAGAAGATGAAGAAAAGGAGAAGAAGATGAAGAAAAGGAGAAGAAGATGAAGAAAAGGAGAAGAAGATGAAGAAAAGGAGAAGAAGAAGAAGAAAAAGAGAAGAGAAGAAAATTTTGTTGAAAACACATTGGGGGCCGCTTTCCAAGGGTGGGCCTTAAGCAAGTGCTTGGCCTCCCGCTGCACTCATTCATCCACCCCCGACGGGTCCTCCGCGGCCGCGCCTGGGGGCAGACCCACTGCCGCGTGGCGCGTCGCCGCCTCCGCCGCCAATCCCCATATCCGGGTCAGAGCTCCGCCGCTCAAGGCGAGCCGCTCCGCTCCACTCCGCTCCGCTCTCGTGACGTCACCGGATGTGCCCGCGGAGGCGGCCCCCATGGCGCGCGGGCCCGTGGGCGGCGCCTGCGATCGGCATTTGTCGCCCGCGCCGGGGCCGTCATTCGCCTGGAGCGCGTGCGGTGGCGGGTGGCGTTGGCTGAGTCCACGCCGGGAGCGCCCCGCGAAGAGCGACAGTTCGCACGAGAGATATCAGACAGTTTGTGCACGCCATAGCGGATAGCTCTCCCTTCGGACATATTGAAGGCGTAGCGCAAATACACCAAAAAATTACAGTCACGAAAATGACTCAACACTACCGCCAAATTTGGCTTTTGACAAAGGTCCGACGCGAACCTACACCTCCTACTTACACAGAAGCGTGCGAACTGCAAAAACACATTGAAAGGCCATAGCGGATAGCGCTATCGATCTTCTGCGCATGCGCAGATGCACAAAAGTGATGCGAAACTTGAACTACGAACGCGCAGAAGATCTATAGTGGTTTCGATTGTTTTATTGTTGGAAAGGGGGTGTGTGTAAAAAACACCTTCTGAGTACTCAACGACCGTTAAACTCGAGCGACATACTACGCAAACGCAGTACTCTACGCACTTTGTACTGCGGTTTTCACAGAGTTTCGTTTGAAGATCCCGATCAGCTGTTTTGTGTGTTTTTCAAAGAGGATCTTACTGGTAACTACAGTGACGTCATAATGAGGCGTTCAACTTTCCGATTGGATGACACCGAAACAGCTGATATCCTTCAAACGCAACTCTGTGAAAACCGCAGTATACACACACTATTTCACGCACTATTTCTGTACAGAATATACCGAATAGCGAACTAGATATTGAAATTGCCCAGAAATTTGTTTTGGCTACGGTAGTAAGTTTGCTACATTTCGTGTGGTCTTACACGAAATGTAAATGTAATTTTCGTGGGCCGTGGCCGCTTGTCGAAATGCGAGAAAGTCGATGTTTTTGAGACGACATTCATTGTAGCCGTCTCTTTTCTCTGCGACGTCGGCCGAGTGCACATGGTGCTTGGGAGCGGATGAGAAATCATACCAGACTCGTGGAACTGATGGAGGAAATCATTAGGCACTTCTTTCAAAGCGAAGCGAACAGCAGTCGACACCTATCTCTCGACCAGTAGCAAGTGTAGTCCAGAGAGGGGTTTGGTTAGGTTGAAGTGGACGATCCGAACTAGAGAATATGTTTGTTCCGAAGTATGGCGACAGCGTGCGCAAAATTCCAGTATTGCCACATCCTCTTGATTCGCATTTGTTCGACCAGAGCTGCCCAGCAATCAATAAACTGTTTATATAATTATATGCCCCTGTATATATTATTGTATAATTACTGCACTTATTCTATTTATTTAATTATTTTACTCAATTATTATTATTTTTAAATAAATATATAATTTATATATATATATATATATATATATATATATAATTTATATATATAATTCTTCCCTTATAATAGCAAATATTTTGAATCGAAAAACGAGCCACATCTAAGCGAGTTACAACGATATAATAGTCCTGTGTACAAAGTAATGACCCCCCCCTCCCCGATGGAAGTAATGACAAAATAGAATATCCATATTACCAATATAATAAGGCAGGAACTTAATGTCTTATTTTAAGTTAAATATGTCAGAAATAAACTAACGTAGTTGTTAAGGATTTGGAGGTTATATATATATATATATATATATATATATATATATATATATATATATATATATATTAAGGCTCCTTTGATTTCATATAGGGGTCTACCATACGTTTTACTATCTTGTAATGCTTATAAAAGCAAAAATGGACTCAGAGATGCACAAATGTTCAATAAAAGCTTTTCGATCCTGTTAGAGGTATTCAGTTCCAATTAGTTCCTAGTTTTCGCTTGTACATGCAAAAACTCATTTCTTCTGAAGATACGTTAATTCCTACTGACAATAATGTTTACGTACCACGACAAAGAATTGACCGTCTTGCAAAAACTTTCTATTGGCTCGGGCCCAAATTTATACGCATCATTCTGCGTTCTCGTGCGTTGCACATCCTGGTCCGAGCGCCGTTATACCGCGAGATGCGTTGTTCGCGTGGGCGTGCGTGGCCTTGGGCCGAAATCCGCGGCGCGGTGCTGGTTCGCCCACGGTTCGCCACTGCGCATGCGCCGGCGCCCCGATGCGCAGCTGTCCGGTCGACAAGATGTCGGCTAATTTCCAAGTTCGCCACGGAACCGGTTGCGAGTAGCGTGTTTTGCTTCATTCGCGCTGTGACATGAGCAGCCTGCATATCTTAATACGTGAAGGCGTTCTAGGGTACCGTGAGTTAATAGTAACGCAATATTTAAAAAAAATAAATGAAGTGCTCATTCGAGAAATGCGTTGGTGGGCGAGGAGAGGGAATTTGATAGTTTATTACGGAAATGTAGTATGTAGGATGGAGGGGAGGGGTGTAATTGAAAAGTGTGCTTACTAAAGGCGTGCCCTGAGGGTGTTCTGAAGTGTTGTGTGCATGTGTGAAAAAATATGTCGTGTATATATAGTTTAAGAATGAAGGGGAGCGTGATTGTGATAAAAAGAAAAAGAAGACGAAATAAGAACAATGTACAGAACTTTTGAACCAACTAATTAAATCTTTATGTAGGCCCACGAGACGTGGAGTTGGACAAGATGTCGGCTAATTTCCGAGTTCGCCACGGAACCGGTTGCGAGTGGCGTGTTTTGCTTGATTCACGCTGTGACATGAGCAGCCTGCATATCTTAATACGTGAAGGCGTTCTAGGGTACCGTGAGTTAATAGTAATGCAATATTTCATTTAAAAAAGTGAAGTGCTCGTTCGAGAAATGCGTAAATGCTGTTGGGCGAGGAGAGTGAGTTTGATAGTTTCATTACGGAAATGTATGGGGGGGAGGGGTGTAATTGAAAGGGTGCTTACTAAGTGCGTGTCCTGAGGGTGCTCTGAAGTGTTGTGTGCATGGGTGGAAGAATATGTCGTGTATATATAGTTTACGAATGAACGAGAGCGTGATTGTGATAAAAAGAAAAGGAAGACGAGATAAGAACAAGGTACAGGACTTTTGAACCAACTGATTAAATCTTTGTGTATAACTACAGAAAGCCCACGAGAATAGTAATGCAATATTAAAAAAAAATGAAGTGCTCATTCGAGAAATACGAGGGCGAGGGTGTACTGTTGCGCGAGGGAGTTTGATAGTTCATTACGGAACGTTTACGATGGAGGAGAGGGATGTACTAATCGCACACTTTTTCTTGATACTCCACAGCGGGGGGTGCGGGGAGAGGCGGGTTCTGTCTACGTCACGGCAGTGCAGGGCTTTATTGACAGAAAACTCGGCGTAATAACTCGTCTTGGACTAGATAGCTATGAGAAACAACGGAAGATTTTTTAAATTCTGAAGAAATAATTAATAGTTATAGAAATAATTGAATAACAAGAAGGAACACGGTACGCACAGGTCGATAGAAAGAGAGGCCGTAAACTAGGAAGCCTGCTTTGGAAAGGAAGGAGGTGGGCAGCACTGCAAACTGAGCCGTGACGTTCCGAGTGGAGCTCAGATTTTCTACCGGGCCGTGCTATGCCGGGCTGAGCGAGGACTAGGGAGCTCGAGGATCAAGAAAAAGTGCGAGCATAGTACTTGAAAAGGGTACCTACAATGGGCGTGCCCTGACGATGTTGAGAATGCACGATAGCGTGATCGTGATAAAAAGATTGTAAACATTGCACGACATTTTTGAGTCCGTTTCCAAACGACTTAAGGATAAAAGCTGTACCACTTCAAACAGGATTAAATAATGCACTCAGGATAAGACTCATCGCATTGACGGAGAGTCAAATCATTTTGCGGTGGTGACTTGCAAGGGATTCGTGGGAACTAGAAACCGTCTTGCTCATCCTAGTGGACCATTGTCACTGTGGAATGTGATGAAATTAGAAATAAATTGCAGTGAACTTCAATGGTGAGTTCCCAAGAAAGTCAGCGAACTGTGTCTCACGACTTTTCTCTTGTACTTCTGAATCAGTAAAAGCTAAGGGGGAAAAGATCAACGGTTTTACTTCTAGAAAAAAGGTCTTTCGTAATGTCAGACTTATAGGTAAATTAGGGAAGGGAATAAACAAAACTAGTGTTAACGAAGTTTTAGTTACTTTTATTTTTATTTTTTCCTATATTTTTATGTAAATGAAACGAAACCCATGAGGGCTGATAGCACATCAGTGAAACAATTCGGGCAGCATAATGAAACACTCATTGTTTCACAATAAATATGCATTGAAATTCGAAAGTTTCAGTAAATTCATTTCGTTTTCATTTCGTTATGCGTACTGGAATTGCGAGCACTCCCTGTTTGTTAAAATATTTTCCACTTATATGTACCACATTAAGTACTACTCGCGCAACTTTTCTTGAACGATGGATTGAAGAAATGCTAGCGGAGTGGGGGCATTAGTTACTAAGGACCGTATTCATAGTTATGACTTATAATAAGGAAAACCTTAAGGAGTTCCTTATAACATTTTCCAATTCATAGTAGCAAGTTATGCATCCTCATAAGAAAATTCTTATAGCTATAAGGAAGGTCCACCCTTCACTTATAGCTATAAGTGGACCCTCTCTTGATGCGTTGAAAATTGTCGTAATTTGAAAGAAATGGAAGTGGACGACTATTTCAAAGATTATAAGGATTTTTACTGTGGCATCTTTCTTTGTTGCAGCAAGCGATATTTACGGGACATGTAACATTTACGTGACACGTAACGTACGTTTTTGGTAACATTGGTGACTAAAAACACCTCTAACTAATAGATATTTACTGATTTCACCACCATTTAAGCCTTTGTTTAAGATACTGGCACTATTTAAGAAACTGTGTAGGTTAGGTTACCTCACGGACGCCAGCGTATTGTGACGTCGTGGGAATACACAATAATCACAGACACGAGCTCCAATGATAAATATGTACAGGTTTATTCACAAAATGTACAGTACTACTTTAAGTTACAGCTCTGGTAGATCTTTACTTTCCTGATCGCAGGAGCGATCCTTAAAAATGAATAACTGACCCGTGGCCCGCGCCACTCCTCAGCGAGCCTCCCGCACACAGCAGACAGCTCCGGCGACCTCTTGTCACCCGTGGATATAGTCCACAACGGCGTCCCAACACATGGTTTGCCGCACGAGCCTAGCTCGGCTCCGCACCGCCCTGGGCGCAAGTTTTTGTGCGTTCGCACGAGGGTTCCCTCTCAGCTCAACAAACCCCACCCCCGCGCTCTGCGTCCGCTCTTATATAGCCCCCACCCACGTGACCTGAAACGTCGCTGGGTTTTGCACACGGCCCACACTGACCGCTTTGCCAGGCATTTTTGGACATCCATTTCCCTGGATTCCAAGAATTTGACACGCGGCACGCGGCAAAAATGCGCTGTCCCGTACTTTGGGCATCCCTTTCCCTAGCTCTTAGGATTCCCCAGAATACCTCGGCGTGTCACATCCTGCCTGGCCCCTGGCGTCTAATCCTCTGCCGCCGCCCTTTGTGGCGGTTGCTAACTGTAGTCCTACAATACGTTACATACTTCTCCATACCCTATGTTGAATTTTTTATGCAGGATATAACCACAATAAAAAATTCGTCCCGCAACTAGATTTGTGGATCTGGATATGATTATACCATTTACCTGGCCATTGGGCTCACACTCTATTGATCTCTCTAACCTACTCTATATTTACAACATTTTTTTTTTTATCAAAATCTAGCTAATATAAATAACTAACCTACTTCACGTACCTCCTTTCATTCTAATATATACAATTTTCTACAATCTTAAATTACATACAGTCTGCTGCAATTACCTCCGTAGTATTCACAATCAAATGATGTGATACTTTCCCTGATACCCCCAGAACCAACAATGTCTTCAGAGCTTCACTTTGTACCCATAATTGCACATACATAAGACACACATGAAACAAACAGAATACACAACAATACACTTTCAACAATTTGTTACATATATACAGTGATTCTTCTCCTGTCTTGATTTTATACAATGCAATCAAGTGATTCGGTTCAGTGTAGCCCTCCGCATTCCCAGTTCAGTTCAGGTTCCATGTATCAGTAAAACATACGGCTTAAGGCATCAGCATTTACGTGATCCTTACCCCCTTTATGAATAATTTCTAAATTGTATGCTTGGATCATTAATGACCAACGCATCAATCTCGGGTTTTTACTTGAACAATTATTTAGCCATACTAATGGGTTGTGGTCTGTTTCCACTCTAATTTTTGCATTTCCATCCAAATAGTACTTTAGTTTCTGCAATGCCCATATTATGGCTGTGCACTCCTGTTCTGTTGTACATCGTAATAATTCCGAATCTGTGAATTTACGACTTAAGTATAACACCGGTTTTTCTTCTCCTCTATCATTATACTGTGCCAAAATGATGCCAATACCTCTTTTTGACGCATCACACCGCACTATAAAATCCTTATTAAAATCTGGCGCGTGAAGGACGGGTTCGTGACAGAGAGCGTTTCTCAGTTTCTCGAATGCCATCTCGCATGCTGGCGTCCACGTTACCCTGCCTTGCCGTTCGCGACCTCGCAATAAGTCCGTTAATGGCGCTGATATACCCGCATAATCGGGAATAAATTTCCTGTAGTAACCCGTTAATCCGAGGAAAGCACGCACTTGCTTTTTCGTTTGAGGTACGGGGTGCTCTTTAATAGTTTTTACTTTGGCCTCTACCGGCCGCATCATGCCACTACCAACCATGTAGCCTAGGTATTGCACATTCTTACGCGCGTATTTACACTTGCTTGGCTGCACATGCAACTTCGCTTTCTCTAATATTAGAAACACCTGCTCTAAATGTCTAAGGTGTTCTTGCCATGTGTCGCTATAAATGGCGATGTCATCCAAGTATGGGACTGCAAATTCTGCACATCCTGCCAATAAAGCTGCCATCATCCTACTACACTGAAAAGGTGCATTTTTTAGCCCGAAGGGCAATCTTAATGGCCTATACGTGCCAAAGCTTGTACAGAAAGCCGCATATCTTTTCGCTCTCGGAGTGAGCGGTATCTGATGATAAAATTTTGCTAAATCCAATGTAGTAATAATCTTAGCTGCCGCTACTGCTTCTATCCTCTCCTCCATGTTCGGCAACGGAAAATATTCTGATTTTATAATTTGGTTTAGCTTCCGATAATCTACGCACGGTCTTGGTTTTCGTCCCGGCGCCTCTACAAGAATCATAGGGGAAGCATAATCAGAGTCGCCTATTTCGATTATGTTATCCCGTAACATCTTCGCGATTTCTTCCTGCAAAATTTTTGATTGACGCGGCGACATTCGATAAGGCGCACTTCTTATCTTTTTCGACTCGTCCGTCAATTCAATGTCCATGGTGACGACATCCGTCAACCCTGGTCTGTCTGAAAATATATGCTTGTACTTTGCAATTAATTTGAGCAGTTTGTCGCGGAACTCGTCTTCGACTTCTGTTCCTTCGAGCATAGCTTCCGCATCGAAGTCGGCACTATCAAGGTTAATAGCGTACTTATCCAGCTCGTCTTCCTCAACTTCAAAGTTTGAGCTGCGATCTGCTACATAATTCAGATATTCGGTACGTTGCACGTACGCTTTCAACATGTTAATGTGGTAGATACGCGCTTCCTTTTTCCCAGGCATTCGGACAGAGTAGTTCGTGTCCGATTTTTTCTCTACTACTTCTCCCGGTCCTATCCATTGAACAGATAACTTTTTTGTGCGATTCGGGGCCAACACCAGCACCCGGTCGCCCGGCGCGAATTCTCTGTGTACGGCCCGCCGATCGTACCACGTTTTTCTTTTCTCCTGCTCGTTAACAAGCTTCTCGTGAGCTAATTCGCGAGATTTCTGAAGCCTATTTATTAGCTTGAACACATATTCGACGACGGAATTTTCTTCCTCATCGTCCTCGCCTGCAAGGTGTTCATATAATAAAGTTATGGGAGTTCTGAGGTTCCTCCCATACACTAATTCAGCTGGAGTGAATCCGAGGCCCTCGTGCACCGTGGTTCTCAAAGCAAATAAAATCGCGGGCATTTGGTCCTCCCACTCCGTTCCTGCTTCCAAGCATAACACTTTGATTAAGCGATTCATCGTTCTATGCACGCGTTCGATAGGATTTGACTGCGGGTGGTAGGGCGAACTTCTCACCAATTTGATCCCAAACTTCCTAGCAAATTCACCTGTCAATGCGCTTGTAAAGCACGTGCCCTGGTCTGTTTGTAATTCCTTAGGAAACCCGATTCTACTGAATAATGTCAACAAGGCACTAATGATAGTTGTTGATTTCAAATCTTTAATTGGAATAGCCTCCGGATACCTAGACGCTAAACAAATGGCTGTCAAAATAAACTTGTTGCCTTCTTTACTTTCGGGAAGAGGTCCACAAGTATCAATATTTATTTTACCGAAGACTTCCGTTATCGGCGGTACAAACATTAACGGTGCTTTTTTTCGATCATTTGGCCTACCAACCTTTTGACACACATCGCAAGTTTTCACATATGTCTCCATATCCTGGAAACAACGAGGCCAATAAAAGTATCGCGACATGCTGGATTTGCTCTTAGTGCAACCTAAATGTGCATTTGCGGTTTCATGGCACACCTTGAGAACGGCGGCCCGATATTTAGTCGGAACTACTAACATATTAAATTTTTCTCCGCGATTGCTGTGTCTTGACCGATACAAAATACTATTTTTCACGAAATACGACTCTCGCCCTGCTTCCGGTACGTTGTGCTTATTCGCGTCGTATAATGTTTTGATTTTCGGGTCACTTTGTTGTGAAGCTGCGAACTCAGTCTGGGTAACATTTATGAGTTCATTCACTTCGGGCGTTAGTACACTTGCACTCCCTTTCACTAACGGCTCCCTCCTGCCTCAATTGTTCAAGGTTTTCTACCTGCTCGTCCGCGTCAAACTCGCCTGCCTGTCGGTCAGCCGGCCCCGACTCTTGAGTCACCCGCGACGTTTCAGCGGCTTTTGCCCGCGTCGTTACGGCTGCAACTAATTGTGGCTCAATAAATCCTGCCTTTACTTCTTCCAACAGAGCAGCTGTTCTATTACTTAATAAGTAATATCCGCTGTCGCATTCCCGAGGCACAACTGCGGCTTTAGTTACTACTTTCCCGACTTTAGTTACTACTTCAATAGTGACTTCTGCCACCGGGAGATTTCGTGGTGAGGCATCAAGCGGTTGCAAAATCCACACGCTTTCTCCCGTTAAATTCTCGTCGCTAATAAATTTCTCATGGACAAGATCGAAAGTGGCACCAGAGTCACGCAAAAATTTCCCGGGAATTTTATTAATTTTTCCAAAGAACACGTAAGGTGAAAACAATTCCGTAGCTGTTTTGTCTGCCACATGATTCATTTTTTCGGCCACGCGGCGCTGCGGGCATTCACGGACCATGTGGTCTGTGGCACCACACCCGTAGCATTTCCGCTTGTCTGGCTTCTCGTCTGCTGCCCTAACATCGGTTTTCTTACCGCTCGATTTCCCCTGAATTTCCGGTACTATCGGCATCGTCTTGCTCGTGCTTGCAACATGTTCCCCTACGGCTTCCGATTTCCTATAAGGCTTGAACGAAGACCGTTTCCAGCCTGCCCTATTGTTTTCATAGTTGTCTAGGTTACGAGCTAGTTCTAACGGCATCTTAAATTCCCCCCACTCATCAATAAAATGCTCTTTAATATCAATAGGCACACGACGCTTCAATTGATCGGTTACAATTAGATTCATTAAGTCCTCGAACGTATGAATATCTAGTCCTGCTATCCATTCTTTGCAATAATTTTTCAGCTCTCTCGCGTATACGTTCCAGGTAGTATTCGCGGCTTTTACATGTTTCGCGAACAATTGTCGAAACTTCTCGGCATTGAATCGATACATTTCTAATAACCTATTCTTTAAATCGGCATATTCTGTTCTTCTACCTTACCCTTCTAAAGTTAGCGATGCATTGATTTGGTGTGGGAGCAGTCCCATAAGATTTGCCACCCACTCTTCTTCTGGAATTTCTAATTGTTCCGCCTGACTCTCAAAAACACTTAAAAATGCTGTTATGTCGTCGTCCTCCCCTTTGAATCGGCTCATAACTTGATTTAATCGAATGTGCATTTTGCTATTTACTTCGGACTGCGGACTGGCTCTACCCGCCAGTTGGCCCTGTTCTATTCTCAGTTTTTCTAACTGAAATGCACGTTCCTTCTCTGCTTCGCGTTCGGCTTTTTGATCCTTATAGGCTAATTCGCGTTCATCCTTATATGCCTGAGCTATCCCTTTCACAAATTCCTCCTCGTAATCGGAATGCTCCTCTATCAATTTTTTTAGTACTACCAAAGTTTCCCCACCTGTAATTTGGAGTCCTATTTCCTGTGCCACGTGCACTACACAATCTTTCCCGAATCTCGGTAAGTAAGCCATAACTGAAACCTGAACTGAACCTTACAATGCAGATAGCTATACTTACACCAGATCCTTGCTGACTTCTTGATTTTGTCAAAGCCGGTTGGCCTTGAGACGTCCTTCCTTCTCCGTCCTTCCTTCCTTCCTTCCTTCCGGCGTTGCCGTGAAGACGTGGGCGTCTGGCTAGGAGCGGACCCTCTCTGCTCCCGTGCGTTGTAATTATGTCTGCCCGTCGACACACCCACGCACTGGCCCACCCACTGTTCGTAATATTGCGACCACGTATGAGTATGGTGCAACAATGCCGTGCCGTTCCGGCGTGAATGTTTTAACTGCTGCTATTAATTATCACAATTGAGCAACACTTCCCCGTGGAATTCTTATAACCGCATCCACCAATTATACTATTTGGTGGGTGCACGTACTCCCCCGTGGGCTTCTTTATAACCGCTGCCACCAATTATACTATTTGGTGAATGATATTCCCCGTGGAATTCGTATAACCGCTGCCACCAATTATGTCTACCCGTCTGTGACGTCGTGGGAATACACAATAATCACAGACACGAGCTTCAATGATAAATATATACAGGTTTATTCACAATATGTACAGTAATAATTTAAGTTACTCAGCTCTGGTAGATCTTTACTTCCCTGATCGCAGGAGCGATCCTTAAAAATGAATAACTGACTCGTGGCCCGCGCCACTCCTCAGCGAGCCTCCCGCACACAGCAGACAGCTCCGGCGACCTCAGTCACCCGTGGATATAGTCCACAATGGCGTCCCAACACATGGGTTGCCGCACGAGCCTAGCTCGGCTCCGCACCGCCCTGGGCGCAAGTTTTGTGCGTTCGCACGAGGGTTCCCACTCAGCTCAACAAACCCCACCCCCGCGCTCTGCGTTCGCTCTTATATAGCTATCACCCACGTGACCTGAAACGTCACTGGGTTTTGCACACGGCCCGCGCTAGTCGCTTTGCCAGGCATTTTTGGACATCCATTTCCATGGATTGCAAGAATTTGTCACGCGGCACGCGGCAAAAATGCGCTGTCCGCACTTTGGGCATCCCTTTCCCTAGCTCTTAGGATTTCTCAGAATACCTCGGCGTGTCACATCCTGCCTGGCCCCTGGCGTCTAATCCTTTGCCGCCGCACCTTTGTGGCGCCCCGGCGGTTGCTAGCTGTAGCCCTACAATACGTTACAATAT
>BLKR01005232.1:0-85745 GCA_011170035.1 Teleogryllus occipitalis
GCTAACGTATGGCCTAGCTTATAAACTAGATACTTACAAACTAATCTAAATCTACTTTGTCTTACATCCTGACTTAATTTAACAACGAACATTATTTACATTATTTACAGTAAGCAGTACATACACATATAACACAAAAACATACGCTTATAAACATCATTTAAACCGCGACTGCACGAGTCATCCACAGACCATCCTCTCTCATCGATCACAGGGGTATTGTCTTTATGTTTAGGCTCGCCTGTACTCGACTGGGATGAGGTCATCTTGGGCAGTGTGGCGAAAATAGCAGGCAGCGCTCCCTGCTATAGCCTCGGCGACAATGCGCTCACGTAGCACGCGCATCTTTTCGCCAGCGGTAAATTTACGGAGCAGCGCTGCACTTGACTCACACCACTCGCCCAGAGCTCCTACCACGATGGGAAGGAAGCTAGATGGGAAGGAAGGCTTTATAGACGGGCGCGGAAAATCCGCTACCTACGCAGAACGTCCGCAGCGCAAATTTTGCGTCATGTGTTGGCCTATGTGCAGATTCAGACCTGCGCGACTGGCGAACGGCGCGGCAGCGGATTGGCAGCGTTTTATTCCCTTCGGATTTCCATTCGCGGTCGCGGTTCGCGGCTTTTTTCCGCTGCCGCTACAGTATCGCTGCGGAAACCAAGGCAAAGACACCTCAGAATATTTTTAGCTCAGATTGGTAGTTTTTATGCCTTTATTCAGTGAATCTGACATGACAGAACAGTCAGAAAAAAACTTTTTGTTCTTAAAATTGTGTACATTTTACTAATGAAAATTTTCAATAGAATTATAATTCTATTAAATATTTGAGTGCAATAACTAGTAGTTCTTCGGGTGAGATAGCTTCATGATTGTTAAGTGTCATATTTTCCTATGTCTTCTGCGGTCAGATTTTAAAAAAATCAAATTATTTAATGGTCATTGTAGTCAATTAAAAGCGATTCTGATTCTTTGTGGCAGCAATGTGAAAAATTCTCCAATTTTTTTATAGGGCAAACTCACGTACCCCTTTTCTACATTTTCTAAAGGGATATTAACAATTTGCGGGAAAATCGTAAACAAAGGCAAAAATACCATACGCATGTCCTTCGGAAACATACCAAGAGTCTCTTGGCATTTCTATCCCCTGCATGAATAGAAGCGAGCGCCTCTTCTGTATGAGATGAAAACCGTCACCAAACGCTGATTCATAATTGACGCTCCGGTGTGAACGGACCTGTTAATCCCACCGGAAACATACCAACAGTCTCTTGGCATTTCTATCCCCTGTATGAATAGAAGCAAGCGCCTCTTCTGTATGAGATGAAAACTGTCACCAAACGCTGATTCATAATTGACGCTCCGGTGTGAACGGACCCGTTAATCCCACCGGAAACATACCAAGAGTCTCTTGGCATTTCTATCCCCTGCATGAATAGAAGCGGGCGCCTCTTCTGTGTGAGATGAAAACTGTCACCAAACGCTGATTCATAATTGAAGCTCCGGTGTGAACGGACCTGTTAATCCCACCGGAAACATACCAAGAGTCTCTTGGCATTTCTATCCCCTGCATGAATAGAAGCGAGCGCCTCCGCGCGTTAATCCCACCGCCACGTCTTGCGCGGAATATTCCGCGCCGTATTCGCTGCGGATCTTCCGCGCCGCATTTGCTGCGGATCTTCCGCGCCGGTCTGTGGGAGCCATCACTTTTCCCTCCGCTTCTCTCGCCGTTCCGTCGCCACCGAAACCAATCCCCCTTCCCACCCTGAGTTGGCGGCGGCAGCGTGGGTGTTGGCGGCGGTGGGGGGAGGGTGGCGGCCTCCTCGCGACGGAGCCGCAGCGCTCGAGGGAGCTGCACCTCTAATTGGGGGGGGGTGTGATCCAGGGCGCACTCAAACGGCTCCCACGCCCCGCCCCGCGGCCGCGCTCACCGCGGAATGCGCGCCCCCAGCCACGCGCCCGCCCAATTAATTGGCAGGCAAAGCAAGCGAGCACGACAGGGGGCGATTTCTAGTGTTAATTGGCTTTGTGTTGAGACTCACTTCTTTCCATTTGTTGGTCCAAGAGTTGCTTTATATGATTAGTAATACTAAAATTGAAACTTGTCGTTCGTACAATGGTCTTGAAATATAAGTATCAGAATCATAGGAATGAAAATCGCACGCATAATATATTAAAACGTTTTTTTTGGCATTTATTTTATTAATTCATTTTATTCCTTTAAAAATCAATGAATGTAATATATATGTTTGTTTCCATGTGCTATTAAGTTATACAAAGTACTGAAGGTATTTCCCTCAAATTTGGTGAGAGTATTTTTGAGCACCTAAGAAGAAACCAATTGCGTAAATGGGATTGAAAAGTTTACCCCAAAATGTGCTCTTTTAAGAAAATAACAAATTGATCTTCAATATACAAAGTTCCACTACGCTTTTTTGACTTTAAAGGATCAGTCCATGTTAAATGTTCTAATTTCGGAGAACCATCTGGCAATTTGAAGAAATTTTGTGGTTCAGGTGTTTCTTCCCTCAAAGCATTTTTCATAGGTGAAATAGTGTTTGAGATGTATTGTATCGTTTGACTCCTTTCAGCGTCGTTTTACAGTACAACTATCAGATTTTCACAAATTCCGGATGCAATATTTCGTTCTCCAATATTGTTAAACGAAATAACTGATATTAGTTGTACAACTTATCCTCTTCTATCTAATAAACTGAACATCAATGTTTCTTGTATAGTGCATTGCAGCGAAGTCTATGAAAAAAGTAATGTTAAAACCAATTTTGGATTTTAATATAGAATAGATTCAATTCCGTGGTGGTAGCCGATATCTTGAGGTAATCCATTATAGATATGGGGATAATCAAATCACAATAATACAAATAAATAATATATATTTATTTTATGCCCAAAGTAACTTAGTAACTGTAACAAAGTAACTAAGGATGGGAAAATATTGTTCCCGAAAGTTACTTTTGGTATAAAATAAATATATATTATTTATTTTTATTATTGTGGTTTGATTATCCCCATATCTACATATAGAATAGATTCCTTAATATTTGAATAAGAAGAGTGAAACTGCTCCTGCTATATGAGCAATACATTATTACATAATTATTATCTACTATATTTTCCATTTCGTTATAACTTAAGCTTAAAATTGATGCTTTTGGCAGTGCCTAAAAGAAGGGTATTTTTTCCCTTTTATGTTCAGCCATTTTTGAAGAAAAGCGAATTCTATAAATTATTTCAAATATATTAGATTCAAAATATCAGATTATGAATCTTAAAAATGTTAATTATTCATCTCAAACATACAATACTCAAAATATGGTAAGCACCAATGATCACGAAAACAGTGTTTTCTAAGATCAACGAAGTGAAGGTGGTATTCATTGGGAGCAATTGATATGCAAAACAATATCATCGATTAGTTTTAATACATACAGGATCATTTCTTAATTACATACCACTGCACTAATGTCCTTCATAGTAATATATTAGTCATTTTATACCTAATGAAAACTAAAATAATTGTGTTGAAAGATTCTGTTCATTTTGTAATATTTCCTTTTACTAATTTGTGTGTTTGAGAATGAATATGAGATAAATGCATTATAAATCATCAACATTTTCTATTTTGAGGCTTTTGACCTTTTATGACGAGACTGTAGAGTTTATCCGACGAGGTCGGTAGTCTGTGGAGAGGAATCCCGTTTTGTCATTAAAAGGCTCTTCTGCCGTATGATGTACAATATTTTATTCGAGACTATTTTTATGCTTTCTTATGTTTTCCTGTAATTAAATAAGTTCACTGACAAGAAATGTAATATGATGTGATTATCACTCAATCATTCGTTCAGCTAGCATGGCCACATACTTGTTGATCGTTGTTCTTGTGTTTTCTTTAATGATAACAAGGATGTTGGGTTCTGTCCATCCAACGGATCTTGACACGGACGATAATTTGGAAATTATGGGAACTTCGCACAATGAATTAGAAGAAGCCAATGCCACGATTGTTTATATGTTTCCATTCAAATCAAAAGATAGTTATATGGAAGAATATAGGGAATCTTAAGTGGCGAGAGGCGAGAGATAAGAAGTGTGAAACTTGCTTCTACCATCCTTTTGAGAAATAAGTGGAAAGTACTGCCAATAAGCTCTATAATATAATGTTCAATTACAATTAATGTAAATAGTTCCAAATAAAATAACAATTAATGAATTGAGAGTTGACTCAATTGGCATGGAACCTTTGCTATGTAGCTTACTGATAGTAGTTTGTTTCTGATCTAGATGAAGATGCGGCTTGTGTCACAAGTAAAAGCCCTGTATGCATTGACAAACGAAATTTATTACAGGGTAACCAACTCTTAAATCACGGACATTTAATACAACGCAAATCTCCTTGGTTCTGCGCGGGCAGCGGTTACGTGTTGATTAGTTGGTTACAGTGGTGTCAGTGAAAATTCATTACAGGACGTTTTCATCAGAACCTTCCCGCAATGAAGAATTTTCCTGCCGTTAAACAGGACAACAATGAGTTACTTTCCAGTTAATCTCAAATACTTTCAAGTCATGACAGCTACATAAACCATTATTTACCTCGTTGTCCCTGACAACATAAACAATACTTATATTCTCTTGTGAATTAAAAATAATAATTGTTAGAAGGTTTAATTCGCTACTTTTAAAACAATACATTCACTAACAAAATGTTTTATATATGTATCCTTGACCACAAAACACCAAACAATGAAATGGTGACTACTACTAAAGCCATATATGAATAGGTGAAGAAATTCTGAGAAAATGTAATAGTAATGGATAAAATAAAGTATGGTACTCGAGTGTAAAACGATTTCATTCGCTCCTGAAAATTAGCCCCATTGGCTCCTAACGTCACGTCGGGCGCAAACTTCCCACTCGTGAATAAAATTTTATTTTATTCTCATAGATCATAAGTTACTATTAATCTATCATGTAGGTAGTAGGAAACGTTTCATCTTACCGCAACACAAACAACGATCCCGAGATTTTGACGGAAGATTAATACGTTTCGATTTCACGCCTGGTGATGCAAATGTGTACACGGACAAGTAAGGCAAATTGCATACAATTTTGCAATCATACAATTTTCACTTATTGTATGATTTAAAGCTAGGTATTTTATTTTGAATGTTCACAAAAACTTATTGTAAATGTTAAAAACAAGAATACTGTAAAAAACACGCCACATAATAAAAATACTATGTAGAAGTGATGGTTAGCAATACTTAATTTATAATTTATTATCTGTCTACAACTGGTTATCGATGGTTAATAATTCCAAGGAACAACAATGTACATATACACAGATACAAAACAAGTTGGGAATAAATCTTGTTGATCACGATTACGATTACGATTACGATTATTATTATTATTATTATTATTATTATTATTATTATTATTATTATTATTATTATTATTATTATTATTATTATTATACAGGCGAGAGACCCTCTATTACTGAATCTATCTTCTCGGTAGACGTGGTAATATTTGTCATTGACAAGTATATATTTGTACCGCAATAATACTTTTTATATGATTTTAATATAATAATTTGTTACTAACTCATGAGTTCAGTCGTAATGTGTGTACATAATGTGCGTGCTATACTTATAAAGTTCTATAATACTGAGTTGCTGTATATTGAATTCAGATGAATGATTGTAAACAAACCCACATTACCTTCGTTAGTACTTTCAGTACATGAAATGTATCTCATTGTTTTACGCTTTCATACGTGTGTGAATTGACTCTACCGATGCGAATAAATTCCCTTTGACAAAATTAATTGATTTGTGTGAACTTGCGTAAAATTGTGCAGTGTAGGAGTGCAGAGCTCTATATAAAACAGCCCATCCTCTTTTACCGAGATTAAATTTGATATTGAAAACCTCACTAGCTTCATAACGATTGAAGTGCAACATGATTTTTGCGGGCATTTCCTCGTATCCAATATTGTACAACTTCATATATACGAAGCTAAACACGTTTTCGGAAGAAAATGCATTGATGTCTGAGAATAAAGATTGCATAGTTTTGGGGTATAAAGATTGATTAGTGAATTGTGAGCGCGTCAATTGCTAAGGTCATTAGTCCTGTAAGTGTATTGCAGGTTTTTATCGCAGAAGTTGGCGGAAATCTTCCCCCACTGGATGGTGAGATGGCCGAACGGTACGCCACCTAGTGCGGTTTTCCCCAACCAGGTATCTCCCACCAGCGGGGCACCTCCCCAGCTGGGTCCAAGCTCTAAACTCCCGAATGATCAGAATAGGGTATCCTCAATCGAATAAGATCACTTTTGTCGAACATAATGTACTGGAAAATTTTGTAATATTTATTCGGCGACACCATGTTCTATAACTGTTCAGTTTAAGAAAGATTGCGAAATGAAAATGAATTAAAATATATGGGGAATTGGATGTGGTTGACATCGGATTCGGATTTAAAATTTTTCATATTGGTTTGAAAAGCTGAGGAGGGTTCTAACTTTACGTATGTAATTGATGACCATTAAACCTAAGAACATAAACGTTTCTTCATGGAACCCAATATAGTCAAACGTTTTGAAAATCTAACTTGCAAACTCATAATTACTTTATTCATCAATGCACGACACTTGTCGCGTTGATACACAACGTTAGTGAAATTGTTTTCTCGCGATTGAAAAGCACGATACAACTAAATGTTTTAGAGTTAAAGATGGGTTTCCTGAGTTTCTATTTTTCATCTACTTTATTTACAGAATTGCGAATAGGGCGTTTGACATTATATAAAGGAATAGTGGCATGGTCTCCCGTGAAATTTCTATCCAATCTAATCTAAGTAAAATTGAAATTGTGCCAATCTGCGTTCAAATGAGTTCCAAGATTTATTGGTTTGTTTATTTGAAGCAAATCCCTGGGGTAAAATGCAACCAAAGCACGGCTATTGCCTTGTAGTATTTATTCTACTGCCGTAAACAATGTACGAGCTGAGCTCTCACCTATCACTTCCGGGTAACGTAAGTATTACAAGTGTGGTCCGTGCACAAGAGCTTATTTTTAAAACAATAATTAGATTAAAATAATAATTACTTTCTGTAATTTAGTACTCCAGAATATGCTTGCTTTTGTCCATTAAATTGGTCAAAAGTTTCTTTTATTTACCTACCACCATTTAGTTTGGATGTATGAAGTATATATTTTTGATGTCCTACTGTGTGTCTAAAAATTAAAGGAAACACGAGTACATACTCACGCGTACCCGTGTGAGAACACTCGTATCAACCCTTCCCTCTTCCCTATTTTTCCATTTCCGTATTAAGCCTGTAATATACATCTCTTTCTCCATCTTATCCTCCGTCACGTATTCTATATTTTCTTATTATTGACAACAATAAAATGCACCCTTTTCAATGCAAACTATTCCTATTTAATGTTATTACAGAGAGGTACGTCAGTGTAATTTATTCGTGTAGAATATCAAGTAATTAGTTTCATTTCACATACAGTTGCAGATTCTGCATGCTCTGAACAGATGGAGTAGAATCGATAAGTGTCAAACCAACAAAAAAGTAATATCATGTTCAAGAAGATCATATCCTGCAGATTACGGGGTGGGGAACGTTTTTTATGTGAGGTCTTTGGTCTTAAAATTTTAGTTTTTAAGTCACTAAAACGCTTCGTGTAGAAGTTTTTTAATGAAATAGATTTTAAAAAATGTTGCCGAGTGTTATGCATATTTCAATGCTTTAAAATATGAAGGATTTTTTTAAAGTCCAAATGCAATCCGTCACGTCTCCGTAAAATTCTCTTTCTTTAGAGACCACATTTATAAAGATTGGCGACATGTGAGATCCGCTAAAGTATGTATACTACTGAAATAATATAGCAGATCGTGACATCTTTTATGACAAGTAGAGTTTAATAAATTACTTATTTACAAAATAACCTTCAGAAATAGTATTATAAATCAAAATTATTGAATATTAATTACAATAATAGTTACACTTATTACTAGAACCAAAGTTTTAAAACTTGTTCAATATAATTGACAATCCAGTAGTTTTCTTCAGATTCAGAATAAGAATAGCAAATTCCATCAGATAATTTCCAGTTGATGCTGAAAAATATTTATTTCAATAAAAAGGTGTTTCTAGCTTACTAAGTTGTAAATAAGGTAGGCTAAAATGTAGATAAGACAATAACACTACAAGTTCTTCAAGAGCCATTTTATTAGACCATCTTCTCCTAATGTCCACTTCGTCTCACTCATCCCAGTCATTATCTCTGTTTTCAGAAACACATACAAGGCGTCTGTCTTTGTTCCAAACTCTTTCCAGATCTTCAAGAGTGAAAATAGCATAACTATCGGAGTCGTCTTCTAGTAATGTAAGAAAAGGTCTACCAAGACTACTAGGAGATTTAAGGACCAAGGATTCGCAAATCGTACGCCGAAATCGGAGGTAGAATACACGGTAAAAATTCGGGATAAGTAAATCGAGTATCGCAACCAATCCGACCTTGTGAATAAGGATTTTTACGTTGACTAGCAAATTATATGTAATCGAAGATTTTCTCGACGACTTTTACACGGCATAGAGAGTAAGGGGATCAATATAGTATGAATATACTTTATTGTTTGTTCTATTTTACCGTCTCTGTCTAGTCTCGTTCAAAGAGATATAAAACATAAGAGACTAGGGTCCACTGATCTTTTCCACCTTTTCAACGCTTGTTATTTCGACAACTTCCGAGAACTTCCACAACACACGGCTCATCGTGCACAGGAAGATTCGCCGTAGAATGCGCATGGTGTAACGAGTTCGGTCGCCCGACTGCGAACTGAGACGCGATTTAGAGAGAAAATGGCGCTGCTCAGGAAATGACTGTCTGGGGTCACGGAAACAAGGATCGTCTCTTTATTGTAGACTTGCGAGGCACACAAGTATCGCCTTCTATATTGTCTCTGTAGTATGCGTACTTTTTGCGGCTCCCACGTGCAACCAATCTTCATAAATGAGGTCTCTAAAGAAAGAGAATTTCACGGAGACGAGGCGAATTGCAGTTTCACTTCAAAAATGTGAGAGATTTGTTTTAAGGATTTTGTGAAATGCAACCCGCAACACCCGGTCGGAAGGTTTGAATCTATATCGTTTAATAAATCCTAAAAAAGCTTTACAGGGCCTTACAAACTAACATTTTGAGGCCAAATGCCGCAAAGGAACATTCCTCACACCGTAATCTACAGGATGGTATCTTCTTGAACATTCTATTACATTTTTGCGCGTGCTGGGTTGTCCTCCTAAAATGAATTTTGTAGTTATAGTCCGTAAGGAATAACGCCCATCTCTGCAACTTCTTTCCTGTGCTCTCGGGGATCCTCTTCCCTGAATGGAACAGCTGAACTAGGGGCTTGTGGTCCGTGATTATGTGAAATTCGCTACCGTACAGGTAGTCATTAAATTTCCTTACCGCAAAGATAATTCCTAAAGCCTCCTCCTCAATCTGAGAGTAGTTCTTCTGGTGCTTGTTGAGAGACTTTGAGGCGAACATTATCGGTCTTCTTACCCCGTTGTCGTCTTTTTGCGACAACACAGCCCCCAAACCATAATCTGAAGCGTCTGCTGCCACCGTGGTGAGTCTGCCAGGAACAAAATGGTTCAGCTTTACTGTCTTCACTAGAGCTTCCTTGAGCTGGCTCAGTGCCCTCTCACAGTCCTTAGACTACACGAACTTCACTCCTTTCTGCCTCAATTTGTTCAAAGCAGCCGCTATCTTGGAGAAATTCCTGATAAATTTGTTGTAGTAATTTATCTTCCCCAACAGCGCCTGAAGTTGCTTTACGTCCGTCGGTGGTGGCAGCCGCAGGATGGCTTCCACGAGCTGGCTGGTGGGCGAAATGCCGGTGCGGTCTAGTACGTGCCCAAGGAACACTACCTGATCTTTAAAAAAATCGCACTTGTCTCTGTTTACCTTTAGTCCATTCTCCTGGAGCACTTTAAACAATCTCTTCAGGTTCTCCTTGTGCTCACTCTCTGAACTGCCTGTGACGATGATGTCGTCTAGATAATTGCAGCAGCCCTTAAGCTCTGCTGTCAACTGCTCCAAACGGCGCTGGAAAAGTGCGACGGCTGAATTGATGCCGAACGGTAGTCTATTGTACCTGAAAAGACCTAGAGGGAGTGTTGGTGACTAACACTTCCCTGGCCTCCCGGTCCAGCGGCAGCTGCAGATAGGCGTCTCTGGTTCGACGCTTCTCGATTCTACTCCACCTGTTCAGAGCATGTAGAATCTGCAACTATATGTGAAATGAAACTAATTACTTGATATTCTACGCGACTAAATTACGCGGGTGTATCTCTCTGCTAATAACGTCAAATAAGAATAGTTTCTATTGACGAGGGTGTATTGTATTGTAATCAGTTACAAGGAGTCCTATAGAGCAAGTGACAGCGGATAAGAGGATCTTGAAGAAATAGATATATTACAAGCTTAATATGGAAATGGAAAAATAAGGAGGAGAATGGGGTTTAACATACGAGAGTTATCGCAACGGTACGCTAGAATAGAAATATTACCCTAAGAAGGAGCCGCATTGACAGCTACTTCTGGGCTGCTACTGGCATGATAACTGCACGTTACCTCCATACAACTGATTATGTAGTAAATGGCTGGGTCTATGCCATTGCTTTTAATGTCATCGCTTCACATGACGTTCACTTGTTTACCGGTCTGTCAAAGTGGTCTCTTTTTTCGAGTAACTTGTCTACAAAAGCGAGAGGACTCGGTAAACGTGACGGCAGGGGTTGGGCTTGGGTAAAGTTATCTACGACAGTAGGATATGTAGACGATGAGAAGGGGCAAGATCGTGATGTTACGCGACTCAGAAGGAGTGGAAATGCAGAGATTTTAGAAACTGCAGGTGATGGGTGGTGGTGGGCGTGGCAGAGGTAAGTTTAGTGTGTGTGTGTGTGTGTGTGTGTGTGTGTGTGTGTGTGTGTGTGTGTAAAGATGATAGGGTGCCAGACGTCGAGGGAGGGGTGTGGAGGAGGCGAAACCAGTGAAGCATGGGTGGTTATGGCAGTGAGGGTGTAGGAATGACAGTTGTGTGAAAGAATGGCGATGATGTCGGAAGGGGTGGTAGGGATCTGATTATTGGTAAATGCAGGAGTGTCAGAACTGGAGATAAAAGAAGTGTAAAGAATATCGGTCGAGGCAGCCGTCGCGATGATAGAGTTCGGTCGCGGTGATATTGCCGAAGATGTGGCCGTCTGAACGAACAAGGTGGAAGCGGTACCGCAAGCAGCAGAAACGGTGAAGTAAAGACAGGGAAGGATGAGGTAAGACAAAGGATGTTGGAGTGGTAGAGGTGTGTCCTGAGCCGGAGGAGACGCACAGACTATTGATTCATAGTCCAATTAGTGTAGAAGATGACACATCCCAGAAGGTGTTGGTGTCTCTCACCCGCTGGTTCGTATTTGGAATCGCGGCTACACAACAGCTTCCAAGTTTTCCCTCCCCCTCCCCTTCGTATGTCATTGATTGATTGATTTCTTCGGGTTTCCAGGCGCGTCAACTGTTTTGGTCATTAGTCCCGTAAGTGTAGAGCATGGTTATTTCTCGGGAGATGTCGGTGATCTTCCCCCGCTGGATGGCGAGATCCGGTACCGATCTACCGTCGGCTAGTGGGGTTTCCCCCTAACCAGGACTCTCCCACCAGCGGGGCATCGCCCCAGCCGGGACAAGCTCTAAGCTCCCGACCGAATATGCAGCAGTGTAGTGCACGTTAGTGTGTGTATGTGTGTGTGTATGTGTGTGTGTGTGTGTGTGTGTGTAAGGGGAGAGGATAGGACAAGGAAGAAGGACTGATCGCGCACGGCCCACGGTCCGTTTATTAAGGTACTGCTCCAGCATTCGTCTGGTGTTGATCGGAGAAACCACGAAAAACTACAGATCAGAGCAGCCGGCCGCTAGAATTCTCCTCCAGACAGCGACTAAATTCAATCTAGCTGGAAAGCTATTGTCGAAAATCTTGCCGCCGTCAGAACTCGAACGTAGGACCTCCCGGTCAGAGGCGCTACACCGCCCCAGCCGACAGAAGCTCTCAGCTCCGGACATTGCGTGACAGTGTAGTGCATGTAAATATGCGGGTCAGGTGAGACGAAGTGGCAAGTATGACAAAGAAAAGACTGCACGCGTTTCGTGGCTCGATTGTTAAATCACTCACTACTTGGGCATTTGCGTGTAGCGTAGCAATCGCCAGCGATGCCACGGTCAGACATGGGCCAGCTGACCACCAATCAACTCTTCTCCAGAAATTAAATCTCTTTCAGAATATCATCATCTTCTTCTTCAATATCAAGGATTAGGCCTGTAGGCCTGATCCGCCCTCTTCAACGTTGATATCATCAATCCACCGAGTCTTTGGTCTTCCAACTCTTCTTCTACCAGTATGCACATAATTTATTATTTGTTTAGGGAGTGTGACTTCGTTCATTCTTATAATATGGGCATACCAATTTTGTCAGAATATCGTGCTTTTATTATTTAGGTTCCAGTACATCCAGAACTTTTGGAAATTTATAAACTATTCACATACCATTTACTATAGCTTCGTGAAAGTGCTATGCAGATCTGCTTACTTTTCCTCTCAGAGATTACCGATTATTTATTTTTACGTTCGCCCACAACGGGCCTGTTGCTAGGCAGGAACAAACTACTACGTTACTGAGTGGTATTGATCGGAGAAACTACGGATAGCTACCTATCAGAGCAGCCGTCCGCTAGAATTCTCCTTCAGACGGCTGAGTTCGAGAATCATACTCGGCAAAGGTACGAGGCTGGCGCCGGAGACGAGGCAACACGGAGAGGATGGCGCAGGCGGCACCGCAAAGCTCAGCTCTGAAGAGGAGGGGAAGGGGGGGAGGGGAGGGGCGACCCGACGCGGCTGGGTGTCGGAGACGGCAGCGCTCGAGAGAGAGGCCACAGTCCCCTTGCCCGTTCAATTACAGCTATTTTCGCCGCCTTGCGCTTGCTCTCTGTTGGGCAGCGGTTGAAGGACGGGGGAGGGGGCGATTTCTAAAGCAGCAGAAAAGCGAAAAGCGCACAGTCCGGCAGTAGAAACTGGCGCGAGAAGTAGAAAGTTGAAGAGCGCCGAGGAAATTGGGTGAGATCCAGTATTACAAGAGTTAAACCAAATCGAAGAGACAGACTAAACCATTAAGTGAATTAAAATGGTGTTCTACTATTTAGTAATGGTAATGTATTGTTTAGTCCTGCAATAATTACAAACATAAATAATTGTAACATTGAATACAAATGACGATTTTATATTCAAAGTTGTAGAAACTTCAAAGAAAATGTTTTTTTTCATGGTGTATTGTTGGTGCGAACAGTTTAATATAATAATATCTCATAACTTTATGAGATTTATTGAAGCAGTACACATACAAGAATATAAGCAGAGCAAGCAAATGGACACACCTCACAAGGCGCCATTCTATCTAAAACAAAACTAAATATTGTGAATATATTTTTAATTTTGCGAAGTTTAAGAGTACTCTAATCTCTAATTTTGTGTAGTTGTTTTGCGATTTTTTATGTTTTTACCTCATAGCAAGCTACTAAAACACATAAATACAAATTGAAATTAATTGGAAAAAGCCCAGATGATAATAATTGTTTTTAAAAGATACTTTGAGCTGCAAGAATTTGACTTAGGACAGTAGGCAACATTTAAAAGTTTATGTAGAAACATATTAGCCATTTTTTAATAAACATAGTTAGAATTAATTTTAATCTAGTTAGTGCATCCATAGACTCTCTCAGACTCGTATCTCATGTCATTTGGACTTATTTGATATCTTTATTCTTGGTTTGCATTATTTTGGAGTCTTCTTTAAATAATAATATTTTGGCTGAATACATTAATTTTAAATAATGGGGAGGGCTCTTGCGAACTCTTTAAATACCCTTTTACGTAAGTATTATACGAGAGTGACACACGGGAGACGGACGGTTTTTAATGAAATAATACTCAGCCATTTTTTTAATTAATGAATTTTAATTAAAATTAATTTACACAAAATCAAATCTCATTATTTGCCATTTTAGTTAACAAAGCTTGTTGCCTACCATTTCAGTTATTTGTGAAACATAATGTCGTCAAGGTGATGTCCATCATTTGGAATGCAGGACTCACGACTGTTCTCAAAATCCTCCATCACACGAATTAGCACCTCTACAGGGATGGCCGCAACTTTTAGAATAATCGCATTCTTCAACTCGTCCAAATTTCGTGTTTTTTGGTTATAGATACAGCTTTTGAGGTATACCCACAGCAATAAGTCAAACACTGATAAGTCGGGAGATCTGGGAGGCCAAGGAACATTGCCAAATCGCGAGATAAAAACGTGCCAAAACGTGTGTTAACTAAAATGGCAAATAATTTTAATTTTGATGATTTTATGTGAATAAAAACCCATTAATTTTGAAATTGTATGTTATTTCATTAAAATCATCCATCTCACGTATGTCACCACTTACGTATTACGTACGCAATTAGTAAGTATTTAAGTAAGTATAGCCTGCTGAATGGTCAATAAGTTTGACATGACATCGTTCACGATCCGTACTGCCGATTTTCTCCAGGGAGATGTGCAGTACTATGTGATAATCAGAATTCATTCAGGAATAGTTGTCTTATCTATTTCCCTGGTTTCAACCTTACTTTTTCCCGCGGGGGTATAAAACTCTCTAGGGAACAAGGGCGATTCTGTTTGTCAAATCTCCTTGTCAATTTCAATCGAGACGATGTCTTTTAATATTGCTAGTCGATACAGTTGTAGTCCACAAATCACAGGATTGCAACAAAATTAAAATCACAAAATATAATGATGAATAACGAATGTAACTAAAAAGCGATAAATGGAAGTCTAGTATTTATAACGTTGACTTTGTGGAAAGAGCATTTTAATTGGCAATTAGAAATTCTGTGTAATTTAACCTAGTTTCCTCAATAGTCAATTATAAAATAGTAAGCGCCAATTTTGAGCACAAGCTTTTATTTTATATTATTTCATCAAACGTTATATGAGCACTTTGCATTGCAATCCATCTGCCTGATTCAAAAAAGACCGGAAAAGAACGTGATGTGGAGAGGCAAAGCGAGAAATGACGAATGCGTAGGGAACGAGCAGCTGCTGGCCATTGTAGATTTATGAATTATTAAATGTTACTGGACGTTTCAACACTATGGTCATTAATCTCGTTAGTGTAAAGCTTGTTATGTTTCTCAAAGTGTTGGTGTATTTCCAAAGTCGCAACGTAAGATCCGGCGCTGACTTACACGTTGGCATAAAGGGTTTTCCACCGTCAAGGTGGCTCATCCAGCAAGCCACCGCTCCAGCCGGGACATGTTCTAAGCCCCTGAGCTGTCTCCCGTTATGTGCGCTAGTGTAATTAAAGAGATCCCGTAAGTGTAGTGCATGTTTTTTTCTTGGGAGGTGGCGGTGTTCTTTTCCCGGTTGATAGCGAGATCCGGCTCCGACCTGCTGTCGGCTAGCGAAGTTTCCCTCGTCGAGTTATCTCCCACCAGCGAGGCACCGCCCCGGGACAAGCCGACCGGTCTCCTGGCATGTGTGGTAGTGTAGTGCATGTTAGTGTAAGTGTATGAGTAAGGGGTGAGGATAGGACAAGTAAGAGGAAGGAAAAATCGCACGCGTTACGTGGCCCGTTTATTCCATCCGTGGTTATTCTGTGGTCCGTCCGCGGCCCCCCTTCAGACAGTGACTGAATTTCACCTAGCTGACCAGCTAGTATCGAAAATCTTGTCACTGTCGGGACTCGAACATAGGACCTCCTGGTCAGAGGCACTGCAGTGAAATCAGTTGATGCAACAAGCCACCTCTCCGGGTGTAATGGTACGAAACATCTTATACGAGTATTAGAGTGTGTGTAAGTGCAGAGATTCAGACAAGAAAGAGGAAGGAAAGATGGCGTGCTGTCCATCACTCTTATAAGAACCTCTCCGCTATTCTTTTGGACTTGATCAGAGAATCCAGTCAAAAACTACCCTCCAGCGTAGCCGGTTGCTGTAATTCTCCTTCAGTGTTGAATCGGCCCAGATAGAGCGGAATCTCCTCCTCCCTCAGAAGAAATAAAAGAGGTCATCTTCGTCAACATACTAGCTTTATTAAGATAGCCGGCTTTCGACGGCTTTGCCGTCATCGTCAGTCTACAAGATACAGAAAGATATAACAAAATTATAAATAAATACACAATAAGATAAACAAAATTTATATATATATATATATATATATATATATATATATATATATATATATATAAATTTTGTTTTTCTTTCTTTTGAATATGAGAATGTATATTTCTTCACATATATTTATAATCTGAAATTTGAACTGCTATGTATCCATTAATTGTAATCTAATTTTCTATCTTATTGTGTATTTATTTATAATTTTGTTATATCTTTCTGTATCTTGTAGACTGACGATGACGGCAAAGCCGTCGAAAGCCGGCTATCTTAATAAAGCTAGTATGTTGACGAAGATGACCTCTTTTATTTCTTCTGATAAGAACGTCAACAACACCAAATCAGAATTCCCACAATTCCTCCACCCTCGTCGGGGCTCGAGCCCTACCACCTCCCGGCGAGCGCCGCAGCCAAGGCAGCGGTGGCGCTGTCGCCGCGTCCGCGGGCGAGGGCAGAGGTGAGGAGCCGCGGCCGCAGCGGGTCGCATATCAGCGCGGTGGCAGCCGGGGGGCAGCCGCCCTGCGCCGCCCCGAAGTGCTTTTACGCGGGCAATCCAATTGCGCGGCCACCGGCGCCGTTAAGCGGCGGACAGCGGACGAGGCTTGCGGAACTCGAGTGGACCACACACGAGTGCATGGGCCAGTGCTTTTTGGGGTTCACGTGCGCGTTTGCGTGCGATTTGTAATGTCGCTTATGGCTTATGTGAGTTGTAATGGCGCTTATGGGCTATATGAGTATTGCTTTGTGTGTGTGTGTGTGTGTGTGTGTGTGTGTGTGTGTGTGTGTGTGTGCATAATCGATTGTGCACATGTGTGTGTGTCCGTGAGTGAGCGTGTGTGTGGGCGTGCGTAATTGTATATGAGCGTATGAGTGTGTGTGCGCGCAAGAAGGTGTGCGTGTGCGCATGCGTGCGTGTACGCATACGCGCGTGTTTGCATACGTGCGCGAGAGCGCGCGTGAGTGTGTGCATTTGTGTGTGTGCGTGTAGGTATGCGTGTGTGTGCGCATGAGTGTGTGCGTGATTCAGTGTGGGTCTAGGTGGTTGTAAGTGTAATCGTTCGTGTGTCAGTGAACGTGTGCGTTCGTGTGTGAGCGTCAGGACACGTGCGTGAGAAAGTGTGTGAGTATGTGTGTGTGTGTGTGGTGTGTGTGCACGCGCGGTCCTTACCTGACATTATATGAAGCTCGAATTACGACATAAAACGATCTTTTCGCCTAGACGATGTAACATTGACGTCTTCAAAACTTAATAATTCTTACGCTGAGATAAACTAGTTCTAAATAATTGTCTTTCAGAATTTTCCCTAGTGTCAAGGAAGGAAAGGTGACAGGAGTCTTGTCAAACCGAATCATCGTCTGTTGCTCTCCCAAATAAAGCTATTTTCCAACCTCAACAAAGTTATATGAATCATTTTACTTATGTTAACTTCATAATCTATGAATGTTTAACAGTATGATTCAAGAATGTATAAAAACTACGAAAACGTTAAATACGTTTATCGCTCACAAGCGCCTTTAACCTTGGTTAACATCCAACCCTGCAGGTTTGTTAAGTGCACTTGTACCTACCTGTATGTTAAGAAATTTAATATCCTTAGCAACGTGAACAACCATCGACTCATCGCAAATCAAGTTAAAGAAAAAACCTGACGATGTACGAAACATCATATTCAAACAATTCAGAAGTAGTTCACATTGGTTTGGGGAATAATTTTTCTTAATTGTAATATTATTAATAGTACAATTAGAAAATGTATTTTAGGTAAATTAACCTAATTTCCTCACATTCCATCAAATGAAACTACTAGGGTAACCGTATTTACTGACGATGTGAAGGTGTCACCACTGGAAGTCAACGCGCTAATTTCGTAACCGAACGTCATTTCTTTAGGTATCTTTAGATTCAGGATAATTATTTGCATCCAATTTTCTCGAACCACAGTATACAAATATTGTTTACATAGATATATCGCAAGCAAACCCCATAATATCGTACTAGCGTGCCGCAGTCACAGAATTAATGTGTTTACTATCGCAGTAATGTAAATGTTCGCATAATTCGTGAGATTTTATGGTGAACATGCCACGAAATGTTACAGTGTTATTACTGCCTCGTAAAAATTAAAAATCTCGGCTCTACCACGCTCCGCCTCGGTTTTCAACTGTTCGCCTCGGCAGTAATAACACTCATAACATTTCTAGGTATGTTAATAGCTATTGTCTCAATTTTTTTTAGAAATACATAATTTTTTTGACATTTGATTGTAATTCAGTCCGGGAATGATATATTGAAGTCATTTGAAGGGTTGAAGTTGAAGAAACACATGACAGGCTAATAGGCAAGTTCATTCGACTGTTTGCGTAGGGAAGTTTCAGAAGTCTAGTATCTTGTAGGTCGTAAGCAGCTTATAGCGTCCGCGACAGTGAAGAGCACTCAGAGCCTCTTGAGTTGGAAGACAAGTTTGCCTTTTGCCGAAAAGTCAAGCAATGAAGTCTGACAGGAAACTAGTAGACAAACTTCCACTTTCGATAGGCACTCTCAGAATTTTATTTCAACCTGATCAGTTAATTTATTTTTTTGTGAGTTTATAGGAGTTACACTTTAGTAGGTAAACATTAGTAGATTTATTTTAGTTAATTTTAGATCTGTAGAAACTATTTAGGAAGGTTACATTTTTATTCTACGGTTAATGTAGGTTACATTTTTCTTAATTACATTATACATGATTATCGCAGTGT
This sequence comes from Teleogryllus occipitalis, assembly GCA_011170035.1. NCBI lineage: Eukaryota > Metazoa > Arthropoda > Insecta > Orthoptera > Gryllidae > Teleogryllus > Teleogryllus occipitalis. The sequence continues at coordinate 19,051 of BLKR01005232.1, forward strand.
AATTGCAATGTATAAAGATGAAACATAGTCTGTCTTCTACTATGTTTTCCCTTAATAAAAGTTACAATATTTCTGCTTATAGACAGCCCAAACTACATTTATTAAAACATAAATGATTTTTACATTCAAAATAGTATATTGGACGAGAATAGCGTGGCAACGTTTCAGAGGTCCGAGTTGTGCCTCCATCATCAGGCCTTTAACAAAATGTCAGATTACAAGGAATTGGATGAGGGATCATTATAAAATTGACCTTAATTGTTGATATCATGTTGAAACATATTTCATGTGATGAATTTAGAATGAAAGAAACATTACAAATTGTCAATAGTTTTAGTTCACCGTGTTACCAAGAACTGAAACTTCGCCTTTTCTAAAATTGTTGGTAGAAGCTGAGGCAGAAATTCAGCGTATTGTGCTCCATTGAAAGTGTGACCTTGTGTGGCGGAGTGTTCAAAATATCCGTTAAATACAAGTCACAAAAAATTAGAATTACTAAAAACATTGCTTATATACCATATAAGAATATGTGTATCATTGGATTAGTCTTTTACACTCATGATGGACTAAAGAATACGTATAATTCCATTTTAGAAAACCAATTTTTCTCAATATCTCATGAAATACAAGTAAATATATCAATTAGCCTATTACTTCGTGCACATCCATCAAAACTGCATTGCAATACCTTCAAAGATTCAAAAATTGCAGAAGGTGCTAAAGTTACGTGTCTCACCCTGAATTATTTCGATTAATTTACAACTCGTTAATTTTAAATTTCTTTATGCGCCTCTGTACAATTTGGCACCCCCTGACTTTGATCATCTAGGCTCGTAAATAATTCAGGCTCGCCAGTGCTCAAAACCCTGCATTGTTCTTCGCTTGTCCCAGCTGGCCAACAGCAAATGGCGGTCACTTGCTTGCTCCGCTTGTGACGTCAGCGTGGCCTTGGCTATCGCAACTGCGGCGCTGCCTCATCTCTGTCCAGGCAGCCTCGCGTCGCCTACCCCCGCCCCATTCCCTTCCATTCCTTCCCGTCTCCCCACGCCTCTCACTCCCGCTTCAGAACCACTCCCCGCCTCACCTCACACCTACCGCTCCGCTCTGCCACGCCCCTCCCCGCTCCGCCCCGTCCGGCGCCGTTTCACCCCATGCCAGTGGAACCCTGCGTTTCTCCTTCCCGCTCCGTTCAGTTCAGTTCTGCACCTCTCCACCCGCCCCGTCCCGCTTCACTCCTCTCCGCACAGGATCCTATCCCACCACTGCGTCGATTCTCCTCGCCTCGTGACTCTCCCCTCCATCTCGGATCGTTCCACCCTGTCCCTCTTCGCTCAACTCCGTCCCACGGCCCTGCGATCCGTCCCACACCATTCATTGCGCTTCGCCCCGAGTGGTCCCACCCCAATCCTCTCCACAACATACCACCCCCTCACACATTTCAGCCTTACCCCGGCACGCTTCACTCCGGGTCACGGGTCGCTCCGCCCCGCTCCTCTCCACTCCATTCCGCCGCGCGCTCGCGATCACGCCACGCCAAATCACCCCACGCCGAATCACCCCACGCCAAATCACCCCACGCCAAATCACCCCACGCCAAATCACCCCACGCCAAATCACCCCACGCCAAATCACCCCACGCCAAATCACCCCACGCCAAATCACGCCCGCCAAATCACCCCGCCAAATGCGCCCCGCCTCACCAACGCCCCCGCCAAATCCCCACGCCAAATCACCCCACGTGCCGTCACGCCGCCCGCCAAGCTCCGTTCCGTCCCTCACCGCCCCGTCCCTCGCCTCTCCGCCACGCTACATCACCGCTTCGTCCCAGCCCGCGCTCCCAATTCTCCATCGGCCGCCCCGCGCTCACCGTTCCGTGGCGGCCCCGCCCCGACGAGGTCAGACGCTTTCATCGCTCACCAGTGCCCGCATTTGTCTGGGTGGGCGTCGGCAGGGCCGGGGCAAGGAGCGTGGACGAGGCAGAGGGGTCAGGCTGGCTGGCTGGACCGCAGCAGGAGGTTGTGGCGGATAAAGACTTGGGCGAGAGGGGACTCGGATTGATTGATTGATTTTTCGTGTTTCCGGGCGCGTCAAGCTGTGGTCATTAGTCCCGTTAGTGTAGTGCTTGTTTTTCTCGGGAGATGGCGGATCTTCCCCACTGGATGGCGGTTCCGGCGCCGACCTACCGTCGGCTAGGGGGTTTCCCCTAACCAAGACTCTCCCACCAGCGGGGCACCGCCCCAGCCAGGACAAGCTCTAAGCTCCGACCGGTCTCCCGGAATACGTGGTAGTGTAGTGTATGTTAGTGTAAATGTGTGTGTAAAGGGAGAGGGTAGGACAAGGAAGAGGAAGGACAGATCGCGCGCGGTCCGTGGCCCATTTGGTAGGGTATTGCTCCGGCATTCGCCTGGTGTTGATCGGAGAAACCACGGAAAACTACCGATCAGAGCAGCCGGCCGCTAGAATTCTCCTCCAGACGGCGACTGAATACGACCTGGCTGAAAGCTAGTGTCGAAAATCCTGCCGTCGTCAGGACTCGAACCTAGGACCTCCCGGTCAGAGGCGAAGGGGACTCTGAGGAAACCGTTTATTTAGTGTAGGCGGATTGCTCCACCCGCTGTCTTTTGACCTTGTCGCGGTCTTTGCAAGTCTCTCTCGAGCAACTCTCCTCCTCTTAGGCGCGGGCACTTGCAATACTTCGACGTCTTGCTGATCATTCGTATTAAGCGTTTTTCTCAGCATGTGATAGTGCAACTAATTATTTTCCTCTTGCTTTTGTGTCAGGCTTTATCTTTGCATCTTCTATTCGTAAACAAGAGATGCGCAAATGTGTTGCATATTTTGTTTACTCATTGATAAGCCAGGCACATATATCTTGACCCTTTTTGTGTTGCATAACAGGCGAAATCAATTTGAGCAGGAGTGCGTGAATACAAGAATTACGCACAGATTGCCCAGAGAGAGAATAGTATTTGACATAAGGTAAACTGGACATTAGAAGGCGCGTACATACGGAAGGGCAATAACACTACATCAAGACCAAGGGCGTTCTTGGTCAAACGGTGGATATTTCAGTGCTTGATGTTCAACCTTTTAATGGGTTGCCGTCAAACAGGTATATTTTAGTACAAACGATGAAATCAAGCAATTACGTACGTTATGCCTGGTTTCAATACAAATGGTGTAAGTATACGCCGATGGAAACATCAATTGTGATAATTACACCATACTAATCGAGCGCTGTTGGTTGGAATATCTCTATAGTCATGAAATATTGCGATTTTCAGATAAAAAGAAGTGTTTTGAGTTAATCCACATTATTTAATTCGCAATTCCTGAATAATCCACATTCTCTAAATGGTGACTGGTTGAGAAAGCAGTATTTTCAAAAGTTGTGGGATGTTTACTATGACAATATATAGTTCATTCGATTTTCGCACTTGTCGAAACCATTCGATTTTCGCACTTGTCGAAACCATTCGATTTTCGCACTTGTCGAAACCATTCGATTTTCGCACTTGTCGAAACCATTCGATTTTCGCACTTGTCGAAACCATTCGATTTTCGCACTTGTCGAAACCATTCGATTTTCGCACTTGTCGAAACCATTCGATTTTCGCACTTGTCGAAACCATTCGATTTTCGCACTTGTCGAAACCATTCGATTTTCGCACTTGTCGAAACCATTCGATTTTCGCACTTGTCGAAATCATTCGTTTCTCGAATTTATTTGATTTTTGCATTTTGATCTGAAATTTGCACCATTGGAAAATTCAGAAGCTCAATAAAAATGAGACCGCCTTTCAAAGCGTGAAAAAAGTTGAAGACAAAATTTGGAGCGGTTTTTGAGAAGACGTTTTTTTTATAAATTGCATTAATACGAAGAACAATTTTCGCAGAAATTCACCTTTTTTTAAAAAGAAAATATAGATGGCTTTTCAAAGATTTTCTTTAAATTAACTTTCTGAAACCCTTTTTGAGTTTGCCAGAAATGTTGCCCATTATTTACTATTTTCTGTTCTTCCATATATACAAGATGAAAATTTCAAGAAACAATTCGGATCCATTTTTGAGAAAATAATAAATACCTAAATCTGAAGCAAAATTACTCAAATACCTACTCATACCTTTCATAAAATTGGACCCAGCGATATTCTTAAAGGGTCTTTGTTCAATTCTGTTGTATTGAAATTGTTTGGAAGAGTAGTGACGAAACTGCTAGAACTTTTTCGGAAGCTCAGGGATCTTTACAAAAATTAGTTCTGCGTCGTTCTTTTAAGCGTCTTTACGCTATCCAAGGAGAAAGTTTAATCCAACCATTTCGAGTCATTAAAAAAAAAAAATTGAAAATGTAACTGAGGCTTCATGAAAAGTATCCTCGAAAATCAAAATATTCGTTTCAAACTCGAGTTGCTTTAATTTGTACGGGGATTATCAATTTTGGAGAAAATCGGTTAAACGGTTTAGGCGCTAGAATTAACCCCGGGCGGACGGGCGACAGATTGGGTGGACGGTCGGACGACCAGGCACACTGCCAAACGGACGGGCTGACGAACGGAAGACGGTCCGTTTTGTCGCAAATATGTTTTTCGATAAAACTCACAAAACAACAATTCCGAAACTTCACGTCGTTATAAAAGAAATAAGTTATTATATTGGAACAAAATGTACACGCTTTTCGTTACCAGGGCCCTGCAATTAGAGTTGTTCGGCCGAAAATTTACTGTTTTCCGGCGAACGGTAAGAATACTATTTATTCTCCCAGAGTAAGCTCCAGAAAGTAAAATGAAGAGACTGAAAGAGCAAAAATTCGAGCTCGTGCGGAATGGAATGAGAGTTGCCAATTGGAGTGTCTGCCCAGACAAGCGCGGCATCGGTGCCCATCGAGAGCCACGGGAGAGACTCGGATTAATGAAGGAGCTCCTGAGAAATCCCGGGAGGTCGCCCGTCTGCACGGCAGCTCGCACCGCCCCGCCCCGTGCCTTGCTTCGCCCCATGCCCCGCCCCGCCTCCTCCCCGCCCCTCCCCACCCCTCCCCGCCTCGCCTCGCCTCGCCTCGCCTCGCCCCGCACCACCCCGCCCCGTCCCGCTCCTCACCTCTCCCCATCCCACCCTGCCCCGATCCCCGCACCCACCACCCCTTCTCCCTTCCCCGCTACCCCCTCCACGCGCCTCGCCTCTCCCGGCCCCTCCTGCGCCTCGCCTCGCCCGCGCCGCTTCGGGGCAGGCGCAAATCCCTACTTCCTGTTCCGTTCCCTGGAGGCGGGCAATAAAGCGCAGTGAAACAAGTTGACTCTGGCATGAAGAATCTCAAGTGGCTTAGCCACCAGCTCGAGCGGAAAATGCACTAGAAGGCGAAAGTTCTCTTCGTCGCCCGAATAGAAGACGGGTTTTGGAATACTTTTATAACTGGGTGCTTAAGACAACAACTGTGTGCTAAAGACAAATTTTGGGAGAATAATAAACTCTTACTTAAAGAATGAATTAAAATTAACAATGTTCGTATTTTTTCAAAACAAAATGTAATGAAATGTTTTTCATTTTAAAATTTCATTTAACAAATTTTTATTTAGGTTTTACAATCTTCTGAGGAATCTTCCTGCGGAGGGAGGGAGGGGGTAGAAATAAAGTTTTAGACGCAAATGGCCCTAAAAATGGAAAAAGAAATGCACGCTTGTATGAATGAGTTCTGTGTACTTAATTGGTAACAAGGGTTCTTTCATGTGTTATTGGAGAGTTGTTTCATTTAATTGGTTTCAAGGGTTCTTGTCATGAAATGTGGCATTAGCCATGAGAAGCGAAATTAGGCTACTTAATTATTTTGACGCATTTTGACGCCCGTAAATGTAGTGCATAATTTTATCATGTGAGGTAGCGGTGATCTTTCTCCACTGGATGGCGAGATCCGTCGCCGATCTACTCGTTTGTTTGCGGGGCTTCCCCATTCAGGTATCTCTCAAGTCTATCACCGCCCCAGCCGGGTCAAGCTGTAAGCTCCCTACTGATCTTCAGATGTGTGGTAGTGTAGAGCACGTAGGTGTAAGTGTGTGTAATTAACAAGTAGGGATAGGTCAAGGATGGAGATAGCGCGCGTTTCGTGGCCCGTTTGTTAGACTACTTACAACCCCGGGATTCGCCTGGTGTTAATCGCAGGAAAAGATCAAAGGAAGCAAATCTACCGATCAGAATACCCGCTAGAATTTTCATATGGCTGATGGCTGAGTTCTACCAGGCTAATAATGGAAACGTCGGTCTCTGTTGGGACTATACTTCTCGGACAGGAGCGCCGAAGTGATATCAGTCGATACCATGAGCAACCTAAGCCTGTAATCCACCTGTTCCTTTCCTCTGCTCGTCACTAACAAAGACAAATGCCGTGCACAGCGAACAAAGCTTTCTGAGAGAAGCTCGTGCGATGCCCTAAGCCAGGGAAGGAGCTCTGCATTTCCAAGACGGCAAATATTAGGATTCTACTGCCGGCGCAACGACTCGCCCGCATTTCGCGCAGCGGCGGCGCCACACCCGTCAGGTGAGGAGTATGCTCAGTCAGCGGTTGGGGATTCTGGGCACGTCAACTACAGAGGTTAGTAGTGCCGTGCCGTAAGTGTAGTGCATGATTTTTTAATTGGCGATGATCTTCTTCCGCTGGATGGCGAGATCCGGCGCCGACCTACTGTCGACAAGCGGGGTTCCCCAACCAGGTATCTCCCATCAGCGGGGCACCGCCCCAGTCGCGACAAGCTCGAAGCGCCCGACCGGTCTTCCGGCATGTGTGATAGTGTAGTGCATGTTAGTGTGTGTGTGTGTGTGTGTGTGTGTGTGTGTGTGTGTGTGTGTAAGGGGTGAGGATAGGGCAAGGTAGAGGAAGGAAAGATTGCGCGCGGTCCGTGGTTGTACTGGGTACTGTTCCGGCATTCCCTGGTGTCAATCGGAGAAACCACGGAAAACTACCGATCAGAGCAGCCGGTCAGTAGAATTCTTCTCCAAACAGCGGTTTAACTCTACTTAGCCATTTAGCTAGTATCGAAAATCTTTCACTGTGAGGACTCGAAACAAGACCTCCCACTCAGAGACCCTGCAGTGACATCAATTGATGCTGCTCAGTCAGAGGGGCATCCGCAAAAATTGACGGTTACAACTAGGGTTGCCAACAATGTTAGTGTAAAAGGGAGGACGTTCGCTAAGAAAAAAAAACGCATCAACACATTTATTTTTATAAAATATTAATATTAACTAAAATCAGCTCTATTTTTTTCTTCTTTCCATTTACGATTCAAGTAAAAACTTCGCTACACAGAGACACTATCATGCATGCATGTGTCAGCATTCAGAAAAAAAGATATTCATATTTCCTGATCTAAATTAAACTATAAACTAAGTCTGCACAGTAGCAGTTCAAAGTCTCATCTGTAAAGTAGCAGATGTTAGTCATGTGATAAAATAAATGACAACAAATGTTAAATATTTATTAAAAGGAGGGCATTTAAAATACAAAGAAGAACGAGAGGACAATTGACATCAGTGGAGGACTGTTCTCTCAAATGGAGGCCGGTTGGCAAACCTAACTGCATCGCATGTCTGGGACTCCACGTCCCACTCACATCGTCTCCCTTGAAAACCCCACCTGGGCTCAAGACGTTTGGACATATATATATATATATATATATATATATATATATATATATATATATATATATATACACACACAGACACTTCGTTCACGAGAAAGTAAACTAGTTTGCTAGTACGATAAAATTAAACATTGTGAACTATTTGAACAATATACTCTTATCGAATACTCCGATTCAGCAGAGTCATTTCATTAACCTGTTAATTATATTAGAGAGCAAAATATAAATAGAAGAAGCCGTTCACGAGAAACACAACCTGTTTGCGATGTCCCTCTCTTTAAAAGCAGCCTTCTGATGGTCAGATTGATGGATCACGCGATTGGCCCATCCCTCACTGGCGTGTGACGTTAAAGAACTTTCAAGAGCGTGAAGCTCCGACAAGGCCCCCAAGAGTGGCTTCTAATGCAGGGGTTGAGAGAAGGCGATAATGGAAAAATACCGCCACTAGAAATCCTTGGCAGTTCTCTTGGAGGTTATACGCAGAGCAGTGAAGATCCTACGGCTTCTTGGCATTTAATCTAGCTCGTAGTAATTGACATTATTTCTTTCTATATTGCAAAATTTATCGAGCATGTTCTCCTTATAAGTGAAATTTGAAATTTCACACGTGAAATGTTTAAATAATATTTTAAAGAATTGTTCCTCAACCCATTAATTGTTGAATATTTATGACACCACTTGAATGATGCACTGGATTTTTATTGAATAAATTGTGTAAAAAGGATGGTAGTAATAAGTAGCTATGCACAATTCTACCGATAAACACATGCTTATTAATCAAGTTTTTAATGATTTAGAGTGTTATTAATATCCACAACATAACGAGTCGAGTTCATTGATTTGAAGTATTTACTCGTATTGAGACATTTATTTCTCAGCGTCAGTGCATCACTTTGACAATTAATGACGTCAACGCTCAGTCGTTTCTATTTGAATAACTAAGTCAATTTGAAATTAGAGAAATAAAAAATATATGAAAACGTTAATAATCTTTTATTCAAAATATACGAAGACCCTTAATAAAAAATTTAAAAAATATATTTTAAAAACTTAAAAAGGGAAGAAAGTATTTTTTCTGCATCATTATTTTTGTGAGGAGCCTTACGTTGACCTATATATCTGATAGACAAATTAGAAAAGTGATCAAAACACGATTACATTATTTAATTACTTTATTATTAGTTTTGTTGCTTTGAAAGTAGAACTTCTGTTCACACAATTTATTATTTTATATTTTTACCTTAATTTCTCGATTTTATGTCGCTTTTTTAATGTCTTTAAATCCACTGTTTCTAATCCATGTTAAATTTTGTCGATTTTTTAAATCCACTTCTCCACTGCGCATACCATTAGTCTTACTCAAGAAATCACAATCGTGTCACTTTATTCGGCGATATGAGAAGGACTTTCATAAGACTATCAAGAGTAGAAATGAAAAAAAATTATTATTCGTAGTGTAAGCATTTCTGTGCCATCGTAAAACACACATTTCGTTACGGAAACCCATTCCCTGGAAAGTTAGGTTGTACGAGAATAATGATGCACGCGATAAACAATGCTGCTCATTTACCTCAAAACTTGACAATGTTATATCAAAATTAATTATACGATTACATTATCAGTAAAATTGATTAAAGCAATAAAATAAAACAACTAAATTTGGAAAATCACATTTTTCTAAAAGCTAATTATCAGTATGAAATATGCTTTAATTTTGCAACGTTATTTTTAAATAACCACTCGGTTATTTTCTTCGTTACGTTAATGTAACACAGCATCATTTTCCAGTGTAACTATTAGTTAAAAAGTTCCTCCACAAAGTCAAAGTGTTTTCAGCACATTAATCGCCAGCTGACTAACGCCGTCAGTAACCAAGAGGTGCAACTCAAAAGTCCTATGAATAGATGGATATCCCATGAGCAAGCATTCCTACAATTTTCCCCTGTTGAGTGGGGGGATCTGTCGTCAGAATGTGTTGTTTTCTCCAACCAGGTAGCTCCCACCTGCCTGGCACTGTTCCAGCTGGGACAAGATCTAAGCATCCGACTGGGCTCTCAACATGTCTGGTAGTTGATTTATTGCTTATACTGTGATTTGGGGCGCGCCAACAGCTGAACACATTAGTCCCATAAGTGTGCATTTTTTCTCGAAAAGTGGCGGTAATTTTTCCCCACTCGGTGGACAGATCCGGCACCGACCTACCGTCGAATAGCGGTATTTTCCCCAACCAGGTAACCCCCCCCCCCCTTCCAGCGGTGCACTACCCCAGCCGGGACAAGCTCTGACCTTCCGACCTGTCTCCCGGCATGCGTGATAGTGTAGTGCATTTAAGTGTACGTGTACGTATGGGATGGGGATAGGATAAGGGGGCGCGTGCGGCCCGTTTGTTAGGGTACTGCTCCGACATTTGCCGAGTGTTGAACCACGGGAAGCTACCGATAAGACCAGATTGCCGGTAGCATTTTTCTCCAAACAGTGGCTAAATTCAACCTAGCTATGAAGCTAGTGGCGAAAATCCTGTCACCATCAGAACTCGAAGCTAGTACTTCCCACTCAGCGACACTGCAGAGACATCAATTGATTCCCTGATGCATATAAGTCAGACATCATTGACCGACGAGCAGATTGAATATTTCAGCTGCGGAATATTTCAGACACCCATTTGATCACAACACTACCTTATTTCAAGCGAACGTTGCAGGCTTTGAGAGCTGGTGCTATTAGTACGATCCGGAATCGAAACGGCAATGAATGAAATGGTAAGGGGGTTTGCACAGGCGTTCACGCGCTCCAATAAAGAGCCTCGTCACCAAGTCCTTGTTTGTGAATTTTGGCTAGCAACAGCGTGATCTGCCTCAAATTGGTCGCGAAAGGGAAAACTGCCAATAGCGAATTCTACGCATCTGATTGATTGATTTTTTCGTGTTTCCGGCCGCGTCCACTGCTTCGGTCATTAGTCCCGTTAGTATAGTGCATGTTTTTTCTCGAGAGATGGCGGTGATTTTCCCTCGCTGGATGGCGACATCCAGCACCGACCTACCGTCGGCTAGTGGGGTTTCCCCCTAACCAGGATTCTCCCACCAGCGGGGCACCGCCCCAACCGGGACAAGCTCTAAACTCTCGACCGGTCTCTCAGAATATGAGGTAGTGTAGTGCATGATAGTGTGAGTGTGTAAGGGGAGAGGATAGGGCAAGGAATGGGAAGGACAGATCGCGCGCGGTCCGTGGCCCGTTTGGTAGAGTACTGCTCCGGCATTCGCCAGGTGTTGATCGGAGAAACCACGTAAAACTACTGATCAGAGCAGCCGGCCGCTAGAATTCTCCTCCAGACAGCGACTGAATTCGACCTAGCTGAAAAGCTAGTGTCGAAAATCCTGCCGCCGTCAGGACTCGAACCTAGGACCTCCCGGTCAGAGGCGCTGCAGTAGCATCAATTGATGCCCTGAGCTACCACTCCCGGTACGCATCTGCTTAGTGCGGCGCATCCAACGAGTGCTTCCACAGAATGTGTGTGCAAACGTAGCACATCTGATGTACAAGAGTGACAATAGGAGTTTGTTGCCTGCAACGTCTTGGTTCTACGCCGTGAAATTCTTCTCGGACATCTCCCTTTCTCATCCAATCTGGTGCGTGCCATCTTTCTTTTGTTCCCTAGCCCCACGAGGACACAGAAAGGCAGACGTTTTGCAGTTGTAGCAGACATCCAAGGACGTGTGACATCCGTGTTTCGTTCAATTTCGAAAATGCATCCGTTGTTCCATTACAGCAGCTTTATCACCGATCTCAAAAGTGAGTTGTAGCCAAAGAATGTTACTTGAGGGTAAAAAAACATCAAAGTTACAAATTAATTATTCATAATTAGAAAATTAAGAGAACGATTTCAGGCTGTGTTACGTCTATGAGATAGAGCCCATAACGAAGCAACATGGTGCATCGGAAACAATGAATAGAGGCCCAAGAATTTATAGAAACCATAAACAAAAATTAGTTTAGTAAATAAAATAATGAACAAACCATACGGAACATTAGAACAAGCAGAAATTTAATACAAAACAATGAACGAATAGTGCGTATAAATGGGGTAGACTAGAAATTCAGGTTCATGTTAAACTCATAGTAAACAACTATTACAATTCAGATTCATAACAGAAGAACTAACCGAAGGTAGACTGTGCCAGATCAAGTAATCGAATACTATCGGGATAATCTACATATCCTTGGATTGGGCCTGGCGATAGCTGGGATGTGGGAAGGGGGAGAGGAGAGCAACCGGGAATGAAAGGGTGGCGGCGGGAATGACGGCAGAAAGAGACGAGGGCTGTGCGAAGGCGTCATGAGGGCGAGCGCGGAATTAAACTGCGCGATGTCGGAAGATCACGACATCTCCTCCCCTTCCCCGCCCCGGGCATCCGGTCGGCGCGGAGATTTCTTAATTACACTTGCGGCGGCGCGGACGGACGGCGCCAGCGACCTGTGGCTGCGTAATTGGATTACTTGCGCCCCTCGGCGCAGGCGAGCAGCCCCTCGGGATCGCCCCTCCCCTCCATTCCCCCGCCGCATTCGACCTTCCCCTTCTCCTTCCTTCTTAGCCCGCCCGCCGTTTCCCACTTTCCACACCTGCCCTACCTCTACCGCCTATTCCCGCCGCAGTAGCTCAGTGCATCTGTCACTGCAGCGCTTCTGACCGGGAGGTCCTAGGTTCGAGTCCTGACGGCGGCGGCAGGATTTTCGACACTACCTTTTCAGCTATGTCGAATTCAGTCGCTGTCTGGAGGAGAATTCTAGCGGCCGGCTGCTCTGATCGGTAGTTTTCCGTGGTTTCTCAGATCACCACCAGGCGAATACCGGAGCAGTACCCTACCAAACGGGCCACGGACCGCGCGCGATCTGTCCTTCTTCCTTGTCCTATCCTCTCCCCTTACACATACACTTACATTAACATGCACTACACTACCACATATTCCGGGAGACCGGTCGGGAGCTTAGAGCTTGTCCCGCTGGGAGAGTTCTGGTTAGGGGGAAACCCCACTAGCTGACGGTAGGTAGGCGCCGGATCTCGCCATCCAGCGGGGGAAGATCACCGCCATCTCCCGAGAAAAAACATGCACTACACTAACGGGACTAATGACCGAAGCAGTTGACGCGCCCGGAAACACGAAAAAATCAATCCATCAATATTCCCTACAGCCTGCCTGCATCTGCCTTCCCCATTTTCCTTCCCGCAATCGCATCCCTCCCACCGACATTCGCTTTTTCCAACTGCCTTTCTCCACTCGCCCTCCCCCCTTTCCCTACCTGTCTTTGCTTTTCCGTTTTCTAACCGCTTTCCCGCATCCGCCTTCCCATTCTCTTTCCCCAAAAATTATAGGGGGGAATACGCCACCTCCCGTTTGCATTTCCCATCCACCTTTTCCCACCAACTTTCTCTACCACCTTTCCAACCTGCCTTTTTACAACATTCTCCATTCGCCTTTCCCAAGTACCTTTCCCAACCCGCCCTTCCCCCTTTCTCCATCTGCCTTTCGCCTTATCCCAACCGCCTTCATTCATTCCTTCCCCCAACTTCCCCTAATTCTCATTTCCAATCTGTCTTTCGCCACAAGAATTTCCCAACCCGCCTTTTTCCATCCGCTTTTCCCCATCCGATATTTCCATCCACCATTCCCCACCCAAGATTTCCTACCCACGTCCCCTATCCGTCTGCCCCAACCTCCTTTCCCCAGCATCTTTGCCGCCACCTTTCGTCACATTTCACAACTCGCCTTTCCCAACCTGCCTTTCCCAACCTGCCTTTCCCAACCTGCCTTTCCCAACCTGCCTTTCCCAACCTGCCTTTCCCAACCTGCCTTTCGCAACCTGCCTTTCCCAACCTGCCTTTCCCAACCTGCCTTTCCCAACCTGCCTTTCCCAACCTGCCTTTCCCAACCTGCATTTCCCAACCTGCATTTCCCAACCTGCCTGTCCCAACCTGCCTGTCCCAACCTGCCTTTCCCAACCTGCCTTTCCCAACCTGCATTTCCCAACCTGCATTTCCCAACCTGCCTTTCCCAACCTGCCTTTCCCAACCTGCCTTTCCCAACCCGCCTTTTTCAATCCGTCTTTCCTCGACCGAATTTTCCCAATCGCCCTTTCCCCACCTGCCTTTTCTCTTCCGGTCTTCTCCAAATCTCATTCCTCCAACCACCTTCCCATTCTCTTTCCCCAACCTTCCCCCATCCGCTTTCCCCTGTCTTTCTCTCAGCCTTACACCTTTCCCACCTGTCCATCGGTCGCCGTCCTTCGGCGCTGGTGTTCTCCGTCCCGCCCTGTGAATATTGTTCTAGGAAGTATCTTTGGGCTGTCCTTAGGCGTTTACACAATCCAGTCGATCTCTAGCACCCCCACGTATTCTATCTGTCCCCTATCAACACGGATGTTTTGCGAAGATGTGGGAGTTAAAGGATCTGTCCAGAAGGAGTGAATTAATGTATAGTGTTCGCGTTGATCAAAACGTTTTAGCTCCAGGGTATCTCTGCCAGCGGGGAAATTCCCCTGGTTGGACAAGCTACAAGGGTTGGATAAAAGAAATTGAAATTTTTTTCTCTGAAATTGTTATTTACAGAGGTATTTACATTTATTGACCTTCAATATAATTTCCTCCGTGATTAATGATCTTTCGCTAAATGTTAGGAAGGCGTCGTACACCATCTGCACATCAATTTTTATTGATGTCTCATATTGACTGCCCCATAGCATTAATCATATCTTCTCTGGTATTGCACCGGCATTTTCGTAATGTGTCTTTCATTTAGCAGAAGATATCATAATCACAGGCACTCATATCGCGATAGTAAGGTGGATGTTCCATTATCTCCCATTGGCAGCGGCGCATGATTACTCCACTTGGAGTCATCGTGTTCGGGGGTTATCTTACACATTTTCTCGCCCTAATCTGATTGCTTTAATCCCTCGTGCGACTGCGGAGTACGGCAACTGCATCACCACATACTTCACGCAGACTCTGAAAACATTCTTGCTTACTCCAATCTCGTGTCACTTCAGTTTTAAGCCACAAACGTTGCTGTACCTTTTGTAAACTTGATGTTAGAGCACTTGCACTATTGCTATGAGCTTCATCGATTTACACTTTGCAGTAGACTGATAGAATACTGTTCACACTCGCTGCATATACACGTCTAATAGTCCTTCCTTTTGTCATGACAGACGGCAGCACGCTGACTCACGAGCATTTAGTTACACCAATTTTCTCATTACTTTTTATCCAACCGATTTATAAGCTCCGCTTAAGTGCCCGATATGTAATTTAGTGTAGTGCATTAAAGTGTGGGTATGTGTTTGTGAAGAGTGAGGAGGGGACAAAAAAAAGGAAAAATGATCTGGCGCGGACCGAGGTCCTTTTGTTCAGGTACTTCTCAACCTTTTGCCTGTATACAAAGAATCAGCCATATAAAACTACCGATCAGAACAGCCGATGGCTGGGATTCTCTTCCAGTCAGCATTTAAAAGTATCTAGGGTGGGAAATCCGCCTAGGTTGGGACCCGAATCTTAGGACCTCTCAGACGTCGACGCTACAGAGACCTGAATAATTGCCACTGAACCATCTTTGTCGGTGTCATGAGATGGATAGACGATGGGCCTTTACTGACTTTTATGCGTCCCCGACATTCCCCAACCGACATTCCCCAACCGACATTCCCCAACCGACATTCCCCAACCGACATTCCCCAACCGACATTCCCCAACCGACATTCCTCATCCACCCTTCACCCTTCCCCCACCTGCCTTTGCTCTTCTGCCTTCTCTGAACCCCTAGAATCTCCCAAAGGACGACGCTACAGAGACAATGAATATTGCCACTGAACCACCCCAGTCGGTGTGATGAGGCGGATAGGCAGTGTGCCTTCACTGACCACGCTTGCACTCGACTCCGCTAAACCGCGTGCGTGTCGCCGTTGACAATGTGATTACAGCCCTGTACGAACAGCTTTGTTCACGGCTGTCATTCGATCCGAGTGATTTGCCATTGACCAACATGTGGCTGATCGGACACCGGGAGTTCGCTTTCCCCCAAAGGAATACGCGAATAAGTCCGCCTAATCGAAGTGCTCATCCACACGGTTCTTGTGTGATGCAGTGCACACAGGTTGGAGATATATCCAATCAATGGATATGCGTTGTGCATAGATTGAAATGTTACATAGAGGGCGAATGATCCAGCAATTCGACTCCTTCCAAAGCATTCGCTTAATTAACGCTGAAATCGAGCGCTAAATTAAGTTGCTTTACAATTTTACTCTTTCACATACTATGTACGCAGAAAGCGGTGATCATTCGGCTGAAAAAGTCGTATTGTACGTTCTTGACACGAGTAAGTGGATAATTCTTGTTTCTATTCATAGTAAATCACTTTCTGTAATATGTTGAGTAATCGGAAAACACAATGTGAGTGTTCTGTGTACCGAAAAATGGGTTTGCGGCAAAACATTTGCCCGTCTGTCTGAACAACCCAAACGCCTAAACTATAAGCAAAATTTTCTCCAAAATTGATATTCCCAGAACGGTGCCTTGAATTTGAAATGGATATTTCATATTTTCACTTTCATGTATACGTACGTATATACGTAGTAATATACCTAGTAATATACGTAGTATGGAGAAAGTTATGCAATTCTGGGCGAAACCGGCGGATGTACGGCAGAAAAAATTCATATCCGGACCCTGATAAGGAATCTATGGGTGCTACAGAATGGCACAGACTTTCTCGTATTAAAGTTTTCTAATTTCCTTTGTGTCACCTTTACGGTCTTGCCGCATCCTCTTGCCAGCTGCCATCTATCGTCGCCCAAAATACATTTTTTTGAAATTTCTCAACTTTTCGGTTTCCTAATAATAGAACCAAAATATTCAAGAATATCAAAGAAGACTAAAACCTCGTCCTAAGCAGGTCTGGTGTTCGTTGAAATCCCCGCATTTTCAAAAATTGAAAAAATTAAAATTTTTTCGCCATTTTCCTACAACTACAATTGAGGAGATGCATTTTTAAATTAAATATGCTCATCAAAAATAGATCTTCCAATAAGGTCATTTTCTTCTTTTTGAAAAAATGAATATTTTTTGGTAAATTGGGCGCCAAACACATTCGCATGCTTGGTAGTCTCTGCGCTTTGTGCAAGTAATTAGAGAGGTATCTGGAGGTAATTGAATGCTACGTAAGTTAGAATTTGTTATATTTGTTATATCATAGTTCTTTTTTCGTTTCTTACTTTCAAGCTTTTGTAATACCTTTACAAATTTTTTTTCGAAATTATTTAAAACCTCTTTGATAATCCATATTTTTTGTCCGTGTTGCGACGAATGTATTTGCATTTTCAATCTATTGATGTATTTTCTTTCATACAATCCGCAAAATTTGAATTGACATTAGCCCAATTAGGTCTTCTCTCCTAAAAATACAATTTAAACGTACTAATATGGAAGAAAATTCGATCGCCTTCAGGAAACATCACACTGGAATGCAATAATGGCATTCCGTCCCGCGAGATGGCAGCCATAGTTCTGTGAATTACGTCTCATTGTTGGGAAACGATTTAGCTGTAAGAAACGCATTTATAATGGTCGCCGACCTGGATGACGGAGGTGGCTAGACCGTGCGCCGACTCAGCGCCTCACTCTGGAGGTCGCGGGTTCGAATTCCGCCGTGGGCATGGCTGTTTGTCCCTTTTCTTTTATGAATGTGTGTCGTCTCAGACGTTCTTGTGAGTCTGCTAACCACAGACCCTCGAGCCCGCACATAATGATCTACACTACGCTTTAATGCTTTACAAAAAATAATGGCTGAGATGTGTTAATTCAGAATGAATTTGCTGTATATGTAGAATGACTTAACCATTACTAAGTGCGAGAAATTATGTGATAATTTAGCACCACTTTATGTTATAGAAGTCTTTGACCTTTCTTTTCGACGTATTCCTACAACTACAATATTAAAGATAGATTTTTTTGTAATGAAATTTGTTCTCCTTAATTATTTGTTTCACTCACATAAAGAACATTCTTTTAAAACTTTTTGTAGGTTTAGCGCAACGTCGAGTGAAATATGGACAATATGAAAAAATATCAAAAACAAGAACTTCTCAAAAAGAGTTCCAACTTTTTCCCTAAACGTTTGTGTGGTAGGGACAGTGCTAAATGCACCGTTTAAGGTGGCAATGCCATTTCGCTGTAATATTTGTTTTTTTTAATTACATTTTTTAATTAAAACGGTAATTTTTTTCAATCACACCCACGACGAAATTGACAGCGATTTGCATACTTAATTGCATTTGTTAGAAGAAATGACTTAAACGATATCTTATCAATTTTCTCGAAAACCCCAAATTATCTGTGAACATGAGCCCGAATAGTTGCATTTTCAGAAACGCCCAGTCATTTTTCCGAAAACCGCTCCAAGTTTTTTCTCAATTCTTTTAACAAATAGAGCTAAATAGACAGTATAAATATGACATAAGTGCCATTTTGTTGTATGCCTTCGTTTTTTTTATTCATGCAAATTTTTTGGAGGTATCTTTTTCGTCGTTATTATTTACATTACCTACGATTTTATTCACATTACTTCACACTACATCACATTATTGCATTTGTGATTAAATATGGTTAAAAATATTTTCAGTGAAGGGTCTCAAAATCTCGAAACATTTCTGTTCTTCAAATTTCCTTCAAATTTCGCAAAGTCCTTCAAATTTCGCATTTACAGTAACGCTTAAACGACATTTAAAATATCTTCGAACGAAAATTTGCACATTTGACGAGGCTTTACTGTTCTAAAATATACTTAAAGCCATGTTTCAGGTCTAGAGTTAGGAAATTGGAAAATTGTGAAAATGTAGATAAACGTAGTTTGAGCAACGATTGTTATCAGCTGGTTTTCTTGAAACCTTTGTACGGATGATACAACAACTGAATAACTGGTCTGTCCATTTAGCTACATTCTTTTGTTTTTTCAAGAATTATACTATTATTTTAAAAATTTCTCTTACGCTATGAATATTTTCTTTACTGGCAATGTGTATACAATGTTTCATTTGTGAGCACAAGTGCTTCAAATGATATCCGATAAAGTTTCTTGAAAACGTAATATAGTTTTGTAAAAATGAGCTCTACATTCCTCATTTTCAGAAACACTCGAACGACATTTTCTGAAAACAAGGCGCCTATCAAAAGATTAAATCAAAATGACATTAGTGCCATTTTCGTTTATTCCTTTGATTTTTTAAATATTACAGAATGTATTTTTTGAAAATATCTCATGGCGTTGATATTAACGTTACGGTAATTTACTTCACATAATCACACAAGTTGTTCCAATGATTTTTTGATGACGTTTCTCAAAACCTCGAACCTTCTCTGTGAAAATGAGCTCAAAATTGCGTATGTTCAGCAAATGCAAAAAAGTATGTGTCATTCTGTATCACCACTAGTTTTATCCTCAGTGGTAAGCAAAACAAATTTCTGGGTCGTATAGATCCCAGCAGTGCAGCCGCATACTAAATTTGAACGCAACAACAGGGTTAAGGCACTGAAATGCGGTTTTTGACATTCGGGTAATGACATAGAGGAATATATGAAAATTCCGTGTTTGACTGGTTTTCGACACTTTCGCGGTTTGTTAATTTTAGGGAAATTGTTTTCCCACATGGAACTACAGAATGTTTTTATTCAACGAAGCGTATTTTGTCACGTAAATGTGCCTAAAGTGCTTGTTCAAATAATGCTACAAATATACCGTTTAAGTAACTGTAAACATTTTAAAACTTCCCTATTGAAGTAAAAGCTCGTATTTGTCCGTGAATTACCTATTCAATGCCAATGGCTGCATTTTTATATTTTAAACGATATAAAAATGGTTTGGGTTGCTAGTAGTTATCAAAAACAACTTAAAGGGGGCATATCTAGTCTTGTTGACCTGTTGAGCATGAACTCACATCTTCTATCTTAAACACGTATGTTTTTTTTAACAATGAACCGGCTGATCAGGCTCTGTGGTAGCATTACTGTTGTCTTTGCAGCGATTTTGACGATGTCGATAGCTAAGTGGAATTCAACAAATACCGGAGGGCGAATGCTAGCGGCCATTTGCTCTGATTGGAAATTTTACGTGATTTCTCTGATGAATGCTAGGCAAATGCTAGCTTCCAATTGCTGTGATAGAAAATTTTAAGTGATTTCTCCGATGAATAGTAGGTGAATGCCGGAGTAATGTCCTAAGAAGCGGGTCACGGACCGCACAAGTTTTACCTCGTCCTTACACATTTACAGGCTCACACAACGCTAACATACTCTGATGTAAATGTAGTATCCATTCAAATCCTAGAATGGGGGGGGGGCACCGTCATCTAATCGGAAGCTGCGTTACGACTTAACTTTTTGATTTTGAAGCTCCTGATCGGATGACAGTGTCCCCACTCCTTCCACCTCTAGACCTTGAAGGGATACTTTATTTAAAACATAGAAAACAAAAATAGGGGGTCTAAGTGGTTACTTAGAATCTGTCCTAATGAGAGGGTACCCAGCTGGGGAAGATACTCCAAAAATCGACAGGTCAACGCGTTATTTCACTATTCGCGAGGAGGTTCATCGTTTTCTTCCTGGATAAAACATTCACTACACTAACACTTCTAATGACCACGACAGTTGACATGGCCGGAAACAATCTAAAGAACACAATATCTTCCACAACTCCACAAAACGGGCGTGCCTTTCCTTCATTTCAGAAGGCCCCATCGTGAAGAATAGCCGGGACAGTGGCTGCACCAGCAGTAGGGAATTCCCCGGGAGTCGACTGGCGGTCCCCGCGGCCCGCTTCCGATTTAATACCGCGCGGCGAGGCGCCACGGGGGGCCCGCGCGAGGGCTAGCGGCGCTGTAATTCCGGGCACACGGACGCAATCTCGCACGCCCGCGTCCGACCACGGGCACGCCCCCCGCGCGCAGACGCCGGCGACGCCACCTTGCCCCCCCCCCGGCGCCACCGCCCGCCTGTCCACCATCGTATCGCCCATCCCCGCCCCAATTCCCACCCGCCACCCACCCACGCACCCGCCCCCACCCACGCACCCTCACCCCACCCTCGCACCCCCGCCCCACCTACGCACCCGCCCCCATCCACGCGCCCGCCCCCATCCACGCGCCCGCCCCCACCCACGCACCCGTCCCCACCCACGCACCCGTCCCCACCCACGCACCCGTCCCCACCCACGCACCCGCCCCCACCCTCGCACATGTCCCCACCCACGCACCCATGCACCCGCCCCCACCCACGCACTCAACCCACCCACCCCGACACCTCCCACGCGCCCGCCCCCACACCCACGCACCGTCCCCACCCACGCACCCACCACATCCACGCACCCACCCCCACCCACGCTCGACCCCACTCACGCACCCGCCCCACCCACGCGCCCACCCACAGCCACGCGCCCGCCCCACTCACGCACCCGCCCCCATCCACGCACCCACCACCATCCACGCACCCGCCCCATCCTGCCGCCCCCACCCACGCGCCCGCCCCCATCCCCGCACCCGCCCCCATCCACGCGCCCGCCCCCATCCACGCGCCCGCCCCAATACATTATATTTTGAATTGCTAAATACAAACGTATTTAAAATACTTCAAATACTCAAAATACAGTAAGTACAATAATTTTTTATTATTACTTTTTATTGCAACACTATTGTAATTGACAATTACAATAAATTACTAATTGATAGTCATAAATTTCTGAATAATAACTTATAAGTCTAACTCAAATAAGAGCAATTTTCTTTTAAAGCAACCAGTTTTTCAAACGCAATCAGACAAACTATTTGGCGAATGTATATAACCTGCAAAGGAAAATGATCATTCAACTGGCGTGTGTGAACGAAAACTAGTATTATAAGTAGAGCTCCGACACAAACATTAAAAAAATCGAAAAAAGCTGGCAAATAGACGCTTAAAAACTTGAAAATAGGCATTACAGTTGGCAATAAGCAGGCACTTAGGAAGTAAAAAACTTAAAAATGGGCAGGGAAATGGGTATTATGCTTGAATTATGTTAAATTTTATACATAATATGCACTACATAAAGAATGAACACAATTCTTAAAAAACAAATCGAATTCCTTCGATTGCCAAAAACATACTGCGAAGTTAGAAAATATTTCCTAAGGGTTAACTAGAGTGGGAATATTATATTTTGTATATTTTGTTGGTAAAATTGGTTAAATGTTGGATTTTCAATTTTTGAAAATGGAATGTTTGTGGCATGGCACAAGTTAGTGTTGAAATTCTTTCTTGTCTTCATCTTTTGATTGCACTTGCTGAAGAAGGATTGAATAGTTTGTTATTGTTTTTTGCGTTTTTTGCAGAAGTTGCAGTGTTTTTATGTTGTAAGAATTGGTTTCATAGTTTACAACCTATTCACAACACTGGCAAAAATATACATTTCCTGTCCACCATAAACCGTCTCCATAAATCCATTCTTTTAGCTCTGCACTTCTTGAAATGTTCTCTTTTGCCATTGTAGCAAGTGTGTTTAACAGGAACAGCAAATCTGCTGATCTGGCATGCACAAGACTTGGAAACCAATACAAAATTGTCAAAGAACACTCCGCCTTTCTTGTGTAATTCTACCTTCTAAAAGCGAAAGATGCCTGGAGTGCTATTTTTGAAGACACTTGTTTAGTTGATAAAGAACAGATAACTCACTAATCATTGCGAAGATTGGAAAGACGAGAGCAATTTCCTGTTTTCTGGAACGCCCTGACTGAGTTCAGCGAAGTAGATAAGGTCACTCGCACGGTGTCAAATTCTCATAAGACTAAGCAGTGTTCCTGCTCTACGTGTGAGAGGCAAGAACACAGGGCACAGACCTCCTCGATCCGAGGACGTCCTGGCAGATTTTATGCGGTTGTTACTGGTTCGGTAAAAGATACCTATCAATAATTTCTTTAAAAAAAAACGATTGCAAAAAACAACATAGAGTGAAAAAAATATTCATAATGCGGAAAATTCAATACAGGCACTTATAGTCTCTTAACGCTCGACTAAGCAATTATGTCTAAAGTAGGTATTCATAGGCATAATAAATCCCTCCCGAAAGCCATTTCAGAGGTAAACATTGATAATTAAATAAGTTGCCTCAAAGTGCATTCAAAGAAATAAAAAAAGGCAAAATGGGCATTGTCCGCACTCTATTTAAAAGGAATAAATGGATTTTTTGTTGTCAGATCATTGTCCAGCATTTTTAATGATTTAGATTTATAATTAAAAAATAAAGAGAATTCAAATTCAACAGCTGAAAAGGACTTTTATCTTAATTTCAATGAGGTCCATTCACTAGCAGAATCAAAGAAAATATCGTTTTTTTATCTGTATTTTAAGTATATTCTTTTTTAAATACAGATATTTTATGTATTTAAAAACATCTCTAAAACATATGTCCATAAAAATCAAAAATACAATTTTTCAAATAAAAAATGTATTTAAAATAAAATTTTTTCAACCCTGAGAACAATAAATAAAATATTCTCGTATAGCACAACACTAAATTAAATATTTTGTCAAAAAACACTTCTCGAATACTACAACAATATAGTTAAATGAATACGGATACTCAGTTCAGTAGTAATTTTACATATCAAGAATATCAAAATAATTGCTATTCCGTAATGCAAGACGCAAATACCAAATATTTAAGTCCGGGCGTCTCTCTCTGCTATCACATAAAGTCAGCCATGGCGTTTTTATAATTCCATTTGAAGACAATTACATGTTTCACTTATTGCAACTTTGTCTCTTGCATTGGTGGCTTAAAATTAATTTATATCTAATTTCTCAGAGCTAATGCATTGGCTGAGGACACCTATTGGAGAATCTCCATTTCGAAGAACAATTTAAGAAACACAAGAAATGGATACTTGTGTTTGGTTCTTGTGTAGTTGATTGGGTTTCTACACAGCGTGAATTCGGATAGAAATAGAATTTACAGGAGTTTTATGAAAAATTTTGAGGAGAGGTATGTGATGAGATGGGCTAATTGTTAGAGGTTGAATTTTTTATGAAGTTGTTTGTAACATACCTTGGTGCATTTGTTATAGCCCCCTAGATATTCATTTCTAGGGTTTTGTATTTCATTAATGTTTGTTTTGAACGCAATGCTATGTCGTCAGCAGTAATGCACTGAGGATTAAAATTTGGTCTGTACGTGGAGTTTGGGAGTAGGCGGGTTATCACAATCAAGTACTTGTATTTTTCAAGCAAAATCATTCATTATTTTGTATTCCTGTGTATTTAACAAAACCAATGTCACCTCTCACATGCCCAGAGATTGCATAGTTTTATTCTAATTTTTGCGCGCATTGGAAACAAATACAATTTAAACACATGTATTCTATGACTTTTCTTCCACTGTTATTTTTACTTTTACACTACTGATATCGTAGTTGAGAAAAAGTTATGAAATATTGCGAAAAAGTTAATTTTCGGCAGAAAATCGCTTATAACAGGGGCCTGGTTACAAAAAAAAGGATAAATCTAGTTGCTAAATTTCGAGAAAAATCCTCTAGCACATGGTGTAGCCAGAATCTATTTTTTTGTGGGTCCTCTATACCGAAAAATCGATTGATGGCAAAACGTCTCCGTCCGTTCATCTGTGAACAACGTTAGCGGCTAAACCGTTCAGCCGATTTTCTCCAAAATTGATATTACCCAATCTCTACGGCTAATGTCACGATCCCTTGAATTTGAAGCAGATATTTTAATTTTAGGGGTATATTACATGAAGCCCTTGTGACATTTTCAAAATTTTCAAAGAAATGATGAAGGACGTTTAAAGGAATGGTGTAGGTCTCACGTCCGTCGAATACCGTGATTTTTCAAAAATTGCATAAGTTCAAAATTTTTCAGAGTCGTCCTACAACTAAAATATTACAGATAAGAGTTTTCCCCTTTAATGAAATATGTTATTTAAATATATATTTTGAAATGAGGCCACGTTCAATTTTTCGAAAATTTTAGAACATATCACGTAATTTTGGCAACTCTGCCGCCTTCACCCCCCGCCCCCTCTCACCAACATCTCATCCACACTTTTGACGCATAAATCATAGATTTACCTCCACTGTCGGGCATCACAGCAACCGTCCCGCAATCGTTCGTTATTTCCCTCTCCCAGCCGCGTCACTGTGTTATCTTCTGTCTCAGCTGTCTGTACTGCGTTATCTCTGACTGCATTATCATTCTTGCAGTTTTTCACTTTTCTGTCTAGCTCATTCTTTGAATCGGCTTTTAGTTTTGACACATCAAAACTTCCTGGTTACAAAAATTTGACAAATAAAAATTTAAAAAATCTTAGCAAATTAAAATAAAGTTACTGCATTTCTTCTTTGCAATTTCCAGTATCTTACAATATTTTTATTAGGTAATATTAAGTTTTTATTGGTATAATATCAATTGAAGAGAAGATTAAGACCAAATCAGAATTCCCACAATTGAAGAGAGAAATAATCCACAAAATGAGTGATATAAAATGAAAATTGTATTGTTTTTATCGAAAAACCCAATAACTATGAACGAAATTAAATGATAAAATATTTATCACCCCAAGGTATAGAAACATTTGATTCGATTATGTAATATTGAAAACATTTTGCAATAATAAAAATTTCAACCCGACAGATTTACTGTGAAATTTGTTTTTCCGGGAACACATTGGTAACGTTTAAGAGATTTTTTGCATATTTTGAAAATTGAAATTTGCTAAACAATTTCTTCTGAATATTCATTATCACTTTTAGGAAACGAGATAACATTTTACCATCATAAACTACTGGTGCTACTACGGAATTTGAAAATAAATTTTTTACTAGACGGAAAATAATCCGTGCACATCAATACCTCAAACAATTACAAGAAATTTTCGTTGGATTTACATAATATGCCACAATATAGTTATTTTTGCTTTTGTTTCCTGCTATTATTTTCAATCCAAATACCGTCTCGTTTATTTTTCTATCCTTTTTAATAATTATTTTTAATACAATATCTCCCATAGAGAAAATCATTACATTTTTAACATTTCCCTTTAAATATTTTAGTACAAAATGTACCCTAAAATGTTACGGCTATGTGCAAGGGTATATAACTATAGTATATTTAAGAATCTGTTAATTCCAAGTCTTCTATAATACTTGTACGTATCGCGATGAATCCATTATCACAGAAGGCGATTGAGAGTATTTATGTCCCTCAAACATTTATAGCCTCTAGCTGCATATTCTGGCACGCAGGTATTTTACACTATATTTTACATTAAAATGTTGAGCAGGCAAAAGTTAAAAAGTGTAACGGTTTCCTATACCATGTATATTTTTCCCAGATTCCACAAGTTCAAAAGAGTTGCTAAACGCTGCCTTATACTACGCGGCGTTTTGGCAGGCTTGGTAAACGTGACGTCAGAAGGGTGGGCGGCGACCGGGGGACTTGGAAGGCCCCTCATCACCGCTTATCTGCCGTCGTTTTCCCCACCCCGCGCAGCACCCCGTCGATCCCTGTTCCCGGGACCTCCACTCACCGCTCTCGTCCCCGCCACCCCACAGCCACCCCCGCCGCCCATGCGACTGCCGCCGCCTCCTAGCCACCCCGCCCCTCACCTCCCCCACCGTCCCCCGTCGCCTCCGTTGCCTCCCTGGCGCTCCCGTCGATCCCGTCGATCCCGTCGATCCCGGCGTCCCCCGGCGTCCCCCGGCGTCCCCCGGCGTCCCCCGCCGTCCCCCGCCGTCCCCCGCCGTCCCCCGCCGTCCCCCGCCGTCCCCCGCCGTCCCCCGCCGTCCTCCCATCGCCTCCTAGCCGCCCCGCTCCCTCCCCCAGCCTTTCCATAACCGCCCCACCGTCCCCCGCCGCCTCCCCGGCGCCCCCGTTGCCTCCCCGGCGCCCCTGTCGTTCCCGCCCCCCTCCTGGCCGCCCCCGCCCTCCCCGTCACCTTCCCCGCCCCCACGACCCACCGTCGCCTTCACTCTGCCCACAGTGCCTCCCCGGCGCCCCCGCCGATTCCGCCACCTCCCACCGCCCCCACCTCACCATAGCCGCCTCCGCCGCCGCCGCCGCCGCCGCCCCCCGCCACTCGCGCGCGGTTCATAAATCTGCGCACGCGTGATCGATGGGCGCCGGCCACCGCGGGACGCGCCGTGCATCACGCGCGCGGCGGCGACGCCCACTTTGCAGGCGTCGGCAGGCCTCCTCTCGTAGCCCCTGTCGCCCTCCCCGGGGAATCAACAGCCCCGCCCCCGCAAAAGGGGCTCTCGCAGGTGCTCATTAACCCTCCACCTCTCCCCCTCCCCTGGCTTTGCTGGCTCCTCCGCCAGGCTTCGTGGCGTTAACGCAGAAAGTCTTCGAAACGTCTTTAAATTTTTCTCTACAATTCTCGTTTAATTGTCGCTAGTTTATCGCGAAAATAAAGATAAATTTGTCTCTTTTAGACTAATACCGGAAATGCAAAAAATTAAACAGATTTAAATATAATTAATTAAAAATTATTTTTAATTTAATTAAAATCATTAAAAAATAAAAACAGTGACCCGGCCCGCGAGAGCATGATCCCGTAACTGTGGAGCTTGTTTTGCATCGGTATGTGACGGTGATCTTGCCCCGCTGGATGGTGACATCCGGCGCCGAGCTTCCAGTCGGCTAACGGGGTTATCCCCAACCAGGGAACTCCCACTAGGGGCACCCTTCCATCTGGGACCAGCTCTAAGCTCCCAACTGGTCTCCCGGCAGGTGCGGTAGTGTGGAGTATATAAGTGTAAGTGTGTGTAATGGGGATTTAATTGCCGGCGGCGCTAGCCGAATTCGTTGACTACGCTCCGTGAAGTCACGAAGGTTAAGCGAATTCGAGACTCGCGGGTTCGTGGTTGGGTGACCGGCCAGGAACCCCGGGATCTAACGCCGTCGAGCCCCTGGCCGAAGGGATAAAAGGCACTGACTAACTGCGACGTGACGAGACTTGACAAATATAGTAATTAACGGAGGATTACTCCAGAAATAAAAGCACATTAATGGAGGATTACTCCCCAGTGCAAAGCGCTAAACGCCCCTTAAAGGGCTTGGAGACGCGTTGCGTCAAGGTATAGACGCAACAAATTTTTTTAAAAAAATAATGGTACAAGGGAAAAACCTTGAACTTTATTCACGATTAGAAACCTATAACTTACATATATGTTACTACGAAGTATGGTTGCTTCTACCATAGCCCGCTTGTAAAGTATGCTACTTCTACAAAGTATTTCATGCGCCAGCTCGTGAATAATCATTCCCACCCACACACCAGCGTGTAATTGACTCTTTAGCGATAACCCAAATTAGGCTCTGGCACGAGATCGGCAGTCAGTGTTAAGTGGGTTCGCCACATCACGAAATCCTTTTAAAATATGAACCTCTAATATTTTCACGGAGCATTATGCACACGTTTTATTACATATGCATAATGTCTCATAGGAAGTGAGCTTTTTGCATTAGAATGTTCGAAGATAGATCGCAGATAACTTTTGTGAAAGAAAGAGGGGTTTTGAATCTTTCTTTGAAGCGAGTGAGAGGCAACGGGATGGTAGTATTGTTAAATTTAAATGGAACACAAAGTGAAATTCACGATAAGTGAAGAAGGCAATTATTAAACGTAAAAATTAATATCTGCATCTGTAAAGAGAACTCACGAAGCGGCTGAATCACCTCAACTACTTTCATGTACAGTCGACTTTGTCTTCACAGCGCATTGATTTATTTATGGAGAGAAGGTACCATGAGACAATGCGAAGAAACAAATCAAAAATCCTCCCTAAACGTAATCTAGTATACACTTAGAAGAAATTAGCCGTTAGAGAAACTGTTGTTTAGACTCGCGAGAAATCGTACTGATGATTTTGGACGTTCGGTTTAGTGCACCAGAAAAGTCTCTTCGCCTCTTCTGTACCAAGTCAGGACCTCGTTAAAAATTGCAGTTATGTTGGTAGCAACCAGATAACTGAGAAACAAGTGAAGAGGACAAAACTTTCAGCCTCCTATTGTTGTGAGTTCGCAATTTTCTTTTTACAAGCTCATGCTCGTGCTACCAACATAATTTCTGTTGCTAGCAGCACTCTCAGCAGCAAGGTGTCTCAGCGGAGAATCTTTCCTGGTACGCTGTAGTACATCGCGGCAGTAAATGACTTGGTAGCTGCTGATGCACAGTAATATCTCACATGCATGAAAGCTCTGCACCAGCTCCAAAGCAGACAGGAATACAAATTATAAGCAGGCTCTGACAAGAGGTAGAATATAAGCCATACAACATTTTTTTTGTTTTCTTGGAAATAGTGACGAGGAATACCAATTTCTTAGTGAAGAATTGATAAATATTATTCTTCCACATCAAAAAATTGTTAAAGCACATCTTCCTAAAAAGTAAGGGAGTGTTACAGTGATATGATCGTATACCTTATGCTGTATATTTCTAGGATAACATATTCCGCGCGAGCGAATACGTCCGTGATGTAGGAATTCCGCGCGAGCGAATATGTTCGTACGGATTCCATGAGTTTTGGAGGGTTACTCATTTAACAATGCCAATTATTTGTTTCCAATAGTTGTTTTCGAGCTTGATAAACTTCAACTAGAGCGCCGTCGCGTGATATGATGACTGAAAGACCTAGTCTCTCACATTGGCCAGAGGCCTCAAAAGTTTTCAGCGCACCCTAGAGCTTAAATAGGTTACTTAAAATTAAAATTAAATGCAGGTTTTGAAGGAAATTGTATCAACTTAAGTTTTGTAAATAACAATTGTTTCCATAAAATTTATAGTTTTGAAGCTATAAACGAAAAACTAAAAACAGCAAAAGTTGAGGGTTTTTTTCTTCTTTGCGAATTGCTCTGTGGAGCCGGCCTTTCTAGGTGTGAAATATCAAATTCGAAATCAGCACCGTCAAGAACATAAAACCCGAAAGAAAAACTTCCGGAATGTTTTTTTCTAAATCGGCTCCTTTTGAGCACCAATTTACTGGACTAATTACGTATTTTACTGTTTCGAGACAACTTTTGAGCTAAGGGTAGTAAATTGCACAAACCCAACTTCATTCTCACATAGAAGAAAATCAGAAAACAGTCCGATGGATACAGTATCTGCTATTAAGGTGATAAATAAGAACTTTCCAGCTTTGTTACCATTTGAATAAAGTTTACGATACATACTTTTTCCTCCATGTTATCGTCATATCACTTCACACTATTAATACCCACCATTATAACATTGTTTCATTATGTTATTAACACTAGAGAATAATATTATTGTTTATGAATTCAGGAAGAACGTATTATAGTTTACATTGCTGCTAGATATGAATGAAATTTATTCAACTAATGAAATATTACTCTCTAATTAGCTTACTGGGAATTATATGCATTGCATTGTTTAGTCACTTAAAAAGAGTTGGAGGTTCGAAAGAAAAGGTTCTTGAAGAGTTTCAAGTTTATCGTACGAGTCTTTCACAATGCAATTGGCTTTGAAAACAAGGGCAAACGCACAGATTCTCACATCACCTCGATCATGTTTTAGCTAATTATTTCTTCATTGATATATAATATATACTACGTAATATACAATATATAACAGTGTCTAACATAACGTGTTTAATTTGCCAAATTTTGTATAGTTCAATAGCATTCGGGGCCTCTTTGTTGTCTACTTAAGCCCTTGTGGCAACCTGAAAATGTTTAATTGAGAAACGTAAAACAAAATAATTTATATTCTACATCTGTTGAAGGCGAGTCTGTGTAACAGTCGACAATATATAAGTGAAGATAAAGCTAAATTTACTTAAGCTGCAATTGGGTGTAACCCAGTGGAAGCTAATTACATAAATAAGGTAATATAACTAACTTACAAATTATATTATAATAATAATTGTAATAATAATAATAATAATAATAATTATTATTATTATTATTATTATTATTATTATTATTATAAAATAATCTAGCAGCAGAGCACACAAATTTCTTGAGTCCGTCGTTTACAATTAGTCCTCTTGCGTTTAATTATTTGGGTCAAGCAAGGTGTCTACCGACGCGTCTCGGTTTCTTCTTGTTTACGTTTCTTCTCGTAAATCCATCCACTTTGTCCGTTTTCTTCTAGTTAAGTTAAGAAATCTTACATAATTATATTAGATAGTGAATTTTAAACTTTTTTAAAGCGTTGAGAACGTCGTACGTAGCTGGTTAAAAATAATATTGTTTCAAAAGTTCGACAGAGACAAACACTCACAAAAATGTTGAATAATAAAAAGTATCTATTTTAATGATAAAAAAATTCATAAATATAATCTACAATATTGTGGGCATTATATTTTATGCATGTAATATATTTAATGCATTTTATGCATATATATATATATATATATATATATATATATATATATATATATATATATATATGCATGCATATATGCACCTTTAATTCAGTTAATAGTAATTTCTTTTGTAAGTTGCTTTCAACGGCTCGTACGAGTAATGTAGACGGAGTAAATATAATTTTTTTGTCATTTTGATCTCGTTTACGTTCAATGTTTGTTGAATTAACTCAATTAAATTGCTTGAATGCAATTCTTTCGTATTTCTGGCCAACAGGAATTTAAAGAATATTGACGATATTGATGTTGAGAAAAGAAAGAAATGAGAAACGAACTCTGGTCTGCGAAAAATTTTTTGAGAAAATTCAATTGTATTATCTCCAATAAACCTCAAGAGCCATTTCCGAGCACAATTTCTACCTTTTTTCTTATTCTTACTTCAAATATGGAAACACTTCTGTCTAAAGCGTGGCGGAGCTCAAATAACACCAAAACACACAGGTTGCTTCATATATTCATAAGGACACATCCTGCATTTCCATCCACCTTCCTACGGGCGAACAAAATGCGGGCGAAACGTGCAGTTCCACAAAACGAAAAGTGTCCAACGCATTTCAAGCACTGCATTATGTATGATGCCGGTGAGCAATGCGAGAAAGTCTGCTCGTCAGACAAGCGGTCTCTTCTCTTTCTTTTGCTCACTTCCTCCCTCTTTCTCGCCCCTTCCTGCCACATGTGCGACCAATGTCGCTCCAGGGACCAGTACCAGAACGCGGCGAGTGTCCAAAATTCACTCACCATACGCATACAGTCCTCCTAGGAATGTGCAATCATACGCACAATTGATGCATTTCCCAGAATCTTATTATTGGATACTAAACTACCATTGACGTGGTTTGTTGTCGATTCAAAGGTCGTAGTAATTTGAAATAATTGAGGTGAACCGGTGGCGTGTACAAGTCAAAATTCTTGAAAATTTAACTAGACTTTTTAAATATATTTTACTTTAAAACTCACATATTTCATCATAAACATTTCTTTCTCCATTTTAAACCTTCAGAATAATGTACGGGGTTTCTTTAAAAAAAACCCTAATTACATTAATCGAGTTTGATATACACCAAGTTTCATCACATTCTCATTCACATTTCATTCATCACATTTCTGTTGTAGTTTCCATAGACAAGACGTTTAAATTTAAGCATTATTCTGTAATATTATACTAATTTTTAAAACATTTATTCAAATATTATTTTATTTGAAGGATATTAATATGATAAAGTCTAATACAAAATGTTTTTGGATAACAACCTTCCATAAGAAGCAAAAAAGACTGATCGTTACAAACGTAGCTTTAGAGTCACAAGAAGTTTCACAACTCGTGTAAAATTAAAATATCATGTCTTAGTAAAATGATTTCAGAAACTTAATTGAGAGATTGAGAAAAGACATCACATGGTGAAGAATAATGAAGAATACTGTGGTTTCGAAGCACCGGAGGGAAAACAAGGAGTGGGATGCAAACTTCGCTCGTAGATGAGAGAAGTGTTTATGTCGGTGAATTGATTACATCATTTACATATAAACACGAAGTACAAGTGGTTAAGCGCTCAGAGACTGGCATATAAGCACCAAGTAAGTATTCCCACGAATTAGAGTTCCAATGTAGTTATTTTGATTTCAAATAATTGAAAATTAGTTGAAATAAAAGGGTAAATAATTGCAATGTAAGTGGAGTGTAAATAATTGGCATGATCAAATTAATACTATTTAAAATTAATAAACTGAAAACTACATTTCTATAATAAACATTGTATATATTTAGTATTTTAGGGTCGGATTAATCCGACTTTTGCCCACAGGCGGAGTTCCCAGGTCTGGGCTCTATTTTTATTTATTATCCACGGATGGAGATAAGGATGAAATGTGGCGAGCATGACGTATTCCCATCGTGGCATTTATCATATTTGGCCGGACTCAGCTTTCTTTCGTCACACGGCTATAGAATCTTCGACTATTTGTATTAGATAGCTATATCTTCATTTTTGCGCCGGCCGGGAATCGACCTGGGACCGCCCCACAGACAGCTAGCAAACTGTCCATGAGCTACCCGAAGGGACAAAAATTTTAATTATTAATTATGCAAGATAAACACGTTTTCCGATATGGACTCCGTTTCGGCCAACGAAGGACCACGAGTTGTCAACTGTTTCCATGCCTTCAGTTTTGTTCAGTATCCTCACAGTGTTCATTGCGTCTTTTTCCTTTTGTAAGTCTCCCTTTTTCCGGTTTTCAATTCTGTATTCACCTGGAAGCTCCAGTGCGTGGCTGTTTTACTTAAAAGGGGACAAGTTTTTGCATGATTGCAATTTTCTATAAGCCTCTTATCACTCAATAAACAAGAGCCCTTTGTTTCTTTTACTTTTTCTCTATCGCTTACACGGTAGAGAGAAAGTTATGTAATGCTGCGCGAAAAAACTACAAATTTCTGGGAGAAAAACGTATTATGGGGCCTTAGCAACGAAAGAGTTGATAAATCCCGATGCTTAATTTTGAAAAAAATTCTGTAGCGTGGTGTAGTCAGAATCCATGTATTGTGGTTCCTAGATACCGAAAAACTAATTGACGGCAAAACATGTCTGTCCGTCCGTCTGTCCGAACCACAATACAGGCTAAACCGTTCAGCATTTTTTTTCTTCCAAAATTGAAATCCCTCAATCGATCCATCTGATATCGCGGTCCCATGAATTTGAAATGGATATTTTAATTTTTGGGGGTACTTTATATGAAACTCCTTAGACATTTTCAAAATATACAAAAAATTGCTGTTTTTTATTCCATACCGTGAAAGACATTTGAGAGAATGGCGCAGATCTCACGTTCGTTGAAAACCTTGATTTTTCGAAAATTGAAAAATATCATAATTTTTTCGGTGTCTTCCTACAACTACAATTATGAAGATAAAATGTTTTGAATGCGTATTTCTGAACGTGTTCATGAAAGACGGATCTAAAAATAATTTAATGTTCATCGTTTCAAAAAACGTTTCAACGACTATTTTTTGCGAAACGTATCAAAGGCAATTTTTATTTTGTTTAAATCATCTCTTCAAAACAACACAAATGTTTTTGTTTAAATTTAGACCCTAGAAAACGTAAAAGACGCTTAAGAGAATGGCCTAGGTCTCATGTTCGTTGAAATGTCCGATTGTTTGAAAAAAAAATTATAATTGTGAAGATACAATTTTTTCTTGAAGAAATGTATCAATTAAGGTTATTTTATTTTTTTTGAAAATATTAGTATTTCTTGTATAAATTTGGTGACACGTAATCGTTCCCTCCAAACTTACTGCACTTCGTGAAAGTAATTCTTTGCAGTTGGATGCTTCGTAAGCTAGAATTTTTATATTATTTCACATTTATTTGTTTTGTTTCTTACAATTATTCAATTACATAGGTGCACAAACAACTATTTATTTATTTATTTATTTATTTATTTATTTATTTATTTATTTATTTATTTATTTATTTATTTATTTATTTATTTATTTATTTATTTACGTCAAAAAACAGTTAAAAACTGCGTATGACGGGCTATGGGGAAAAGTGAATTGTGTGCACATTTTCAAAATTCTGTGATCCCTACACTAAATCATATACTACTTAAGTTTTGAATTTTGAAAGGGAGAAAAAAAAACAAAAAAACTCCCATGTAATAAAATCGATTTTCAAGGATAAATAAGCAATAAATTTTGAATTTTGACTTTTAACTTTCTTAATTTTGACTATCTTAAACTTTTGTAGACTTTTACAACCTATGTTTTGTATTCATCCAATTATTTAATATTACAATAATCCTGGTACACACTTTTGATCATTCGATTGATTGATTTAGTGTTTCAGGACGTGTTAACTGCTTTAATCATTGGTTTCGGCACTTTAGTAGGCTTGTTTCATCGCGGGATGTGGCTGTATTTTTTCGCGAGCTGGATGGTGAGATCCGGCATTGACGTACAAATCGGTATGCGGAGTTTTCCTCAATCATCCCACCATCCCCTAGCAGGACAAGTTCTAAGTTCATTACTTCTCTCCCAGCATGCGTGGTAGTGTAGTGTGTAAGGGTAAATGTGGGTATGTGAAGGGCTTGGAAGGACTATGGAGACTTGCTCCAGGAAGAGGAAGAAAGGATTGCGCGCGATCTGTGGCCCGTTTGTTAGGGTTCTGTTTCTGCTCGTTATGTGAAGTCTGTGTTGCGATTTGAAAGTTCATGGTTTTGTTTTCTTCGTGATCCAGCGTTTTGTGGTGCGTCCGAAAGAAGCGAGGCTGCATACATGCACAAAAAACGAGATAGAACCAGAATGTAAACCGATTTCCTTTCGCCCAGACACAGGTACCACTGATGTTTCCTTCAATATTTAATATTAAAAGCATATCCTAACGCCATGGTGTGCTAACAGTCTTAATTCTTGTCGCTTTTAGAATCTTCCCTTATGATAAAATGTCAGAAAGACGTTTTGCTGATCTTCGAAGCTCATTCTTTAAAGCTCTTCCACCACAAGCTATATTCTAAGCCTCAACAACGTATTTTATCGTCTTAAATATTTCGCTTTAAACATTGCTAAAAACCATCGTCTTTACTTATATTATTATATAAAGAGAGAATAGGTCTACATCATAAACATCTGCATACAGACGTGTATAATAATCTCTTTAACATTTCAAATATTAGCGTGATTAAATTACCGACATTCAAAACAATTAATTGATAAAAAAGTGTTGGATATGGAAAGAGAATTTACACTGAGCATGCAGTTTAAATGATTAGTGAATATGACTTCAATGGACGATCTGCTATTTCTGGTCATGGAGTCATTGCGAATCATCACTAGAGTCCGTAAACACAAACAGGCCAATGGTCTCATACTAATACAAAGATATCTCAACATTTCTGACAGATGATTAACATTCAATTGGAATTGATTTACTTGGATGTACAACAGCTTACAATTTTAAATCTCGCATTAAGTGACAGTCATCAATCGTCTGAAATTGTCAAATTTTGCGTCTAAAATTGTTACGAATTTTCGTCTTCATTTTCAAATGTATGAGTAATGCAATGACATTTGTATAATGTAATGTGAATGAAATAATCCTGAAGGGTGTCCTTTTGAAGCAGTTTGATACAAAATAATACAGCACTGGCGTCAACGTCCTCTTCATGTGCGCCAGCCTGTTGCCGCCCTGCTGTCAGACCGGGCCGGGCGTAAAGTGAAAGCTCAGAAAGACGGGACGCTGGCGGTGCCGGCAAGAGACAATCGATACTCGAACATGGTCTTCGTGCCTCCATTAAACATAGAGGCGAGCCCTGTTTAAATTCGCATGGGGCGCAGCCCGCCTGCGGCCCTGCAAGGTGAGAGGGCCTTTCACCGCCACGCTATCCCCAGTGCCCTCGATGCATTATGCAGGCGCCGGAACACCCCCAGATGCTTGGGTGCCGCGTGTTGTGTGCCTGCTTTCGACTCCGGCGCTGAGGTGATTTCACTACGATACCTCAATGGAACGCCTAAATGCTGATGTTTGTTTTCAATAAAGTTGAATCTAATAGTACATTATGAAACGTTGATGTAATAAAGGGTATTAATACACGAGTGTGATATTACGATACGAACGTGGAACGAGCGAGTATTTTTCTACGATTTACGGTAACTTTTATAAGTTAAACTTTTATTTTGAATCGTTTTGTGGCAGTGGACACCCAGGATTCAGCCAAGGCCACCTAGCGGAAAGCTCCCTAACCCTACCCTCACATGCTGCCGCAAGTGGCTGTGGTTACCACTACGCGTGCGAGGGAGTACTGCCCTAATCAAATAGGATTACGATCCAATTTATTTTAAATAATATTCCACTAAAAAAATTGATGGTAATAAAATAAATTAAATCTTACAAGTATAATACAATATAAAATGCAATTTTAATGTACACAATTGAACGAAACATTTACTAGAACGATTTTCAATGATTAATTGTCAATATTTGGTTCGTAATCTTTGTGATTGATCAAGAGCCTGTATCATAATGAAATTTGTATCGTAATGAGTATCATTATGCAAGTGGTTGCATCCATCAAATGACAGCATCATACAATGGGAGTAGAAAAACGTTATTTTTTACATCTCGCCCATATCGCTGCCAGGATGAAATAATTGAAGTAATCCTTATTAATTTAAATTTATTCAGAGTGCCGGCTTTCGACGGCTTTGCCGTCATGATCAGTCTAGAAATAATATCCCACCATGTATCCCCCTGTCAGTTGAAAGCACAACGAATATGTGGTTTCGCCGCAGGTTTTTTTTGGGTTCTCCTATTTACCCGATCTTTCATTCGACTATTTCTTTGTCAACATTATTCTGATCATATGATTATTCATCACCTATTCGTCAAAAACTTTCATGTATAACGGAAAATAAAATGAAGCGATGAAGATTATAAATAATATAATAATAAAGCGAAATACAGTCAAGTGTAGCCAATATAATCAACGTTTTCCAAGTGGAAGCGGACGTTCACGAGTTATCTTACTGAGACGTCTTTTACTCAACGTTTCTATCAACACAGCGTCAGATGTTCTCGAGCGTTCTCACCGGGAGAGGTGGTTTAGGACATCAAATGATATCATTGCAGTACCTCTGACTCTGAGGTTCTAGGATTCGTGTCCCGAGGGTGGCAGGATATTTGACATTAGCTTGTCAGCTAGATCGAATTCAGTCGCTGTCTGGAGAAGAATTCTAGCGGTCCGCTGTTCTGGTCCTTAGTTTTCCGTGGTTTCTCCGATCAACACCAGGCGAATGCCGGAGCAGTAAGCTAACAAACTGTCCATGGACCGCGCGCGATCTTTCCTTCCTCTTTCTTGGCATATCTCCACATCTTATGATACACTCACACCTACATACACCGCGCTACTGCACATCGCGGAAGACCGGTCGGGAGCTTAGAGCTTGTCCCTGCTGGGATAGTACCCCGCTGGTGGGAGATACGTGGTTGAGGAAAATCCCGCTAGTCGACAGGTAGGTCGGCGTCGGACCTCACCATCCAGGGGGGTGAAGATTACCGCCATCTTACAAGGAAAATAGCTCGCACTACACTTACGGGACTAATGACCTTAGCCGTTGACGCACCCGGAATCATTAATCAATCAATCGAGCGTTCTGTGAAGAAATGTGAAAATCGAAATATAAGCTATAATTCACGAAGTATAATTTAACCCTACAGTGGTAACCTGTAAGAAAGTTTCATCGGTGGTAACGTTGCGAACTACGCGAACGAATATTTGTATTGTTCACTGCTTTTCTCCATTTAGTTGTATTTTTTCCTAAGTTGTACGAGCTGTAATTGATATCAATATTCACTATTTCACTGTTTACCTCTTGTCTCATCATCAGTATCATGCGCACTGTAGAAATAGAAATCACGTTAAGCATCTTCATGTTCAATCGAAGAATTTAGCCCTTTCTCTAGCATCCCTCTTATAGGCTCAGCGCTAGTTTCATATTCATCCGTCGCAATCATATGAATGTAACACAAGTAATATATTCAGATATCAGTAACACACACTGTTGAGGCTGCAAATAGCTTCAGCAACGTTTTAGGAGAGCCACAGAATGATGGATTGGGTTGCCTACAAGGTGGTCACATTTCCACGCTTGGCACAATGGAAAGTTCTTGTCTTAGGCAAACAGGAGATTGCTTTCTTTTGTGATTCGTGCGTAGTACAATTTCAACAAGACTTCCGCACCAAACATTTCTTTCAGTTCATATGAAAGTTCATGTGAATTCACTTCTTTCAGTTCATATGAATTCAGTTCATATGTTTCAGAGTTTCATATGAAAGACGTCTTTGCCTTTCTCTCTGAAAGCCAGCCCGCGATTTTTAGAGAAAAAAATATAAGTCCAGTGGGGACGTTTAAAATGCAACTACGCATTTTAAACGTCTTTGCTGTTAATTATCCCCAAGGAATTGTTATAAATGATAGAACTTCAAAAACGGCGCCAAATTTGAATGAATTTTGGCCGCCTGTGTGCCAGCACACACTGTTCAGAAATCAAGAGCTAAAGAACCGTCTAATCATTGTAGAAAGAAGAATATGAGGGGTAACGATGGGTTAATTATACCCAACATTTTTCGTACATTACAAATTTCTCTTTCGCCCAACAATGGCTGACAATGAAATATAGTACTGATTATAATTCTAAAGAAAATGGTTATTTTGAAAGGTAGACGAAAATTCAATTAAGCGCTGAGTTTCTATTTCAAGATATGATGAACTAAATTGTACACTCTCTCGTAGATCTGGTAGACTCAACGTTACCACTACAGGCTTACGTATTAGTATTAGTATATCACCGCGAGCTACAGAAAACACACAAGCAGACTTTGGCTTGAACGTAGCTGATATAGACCATTAAACTGAAGGAGAAATACCCGGTTGTAATATAGCAGGCGGTTCGGGGAAATACCTAGAAACAAAAGAAGAAACGCCTAGGGTGATCAACGCCCGTGAAAACCCGTAGTATACACATACGCTAAATTGCTTTTTTTCTTTTAATATTTTCACCTCAAGAAATCAAAAGTATGTAACACACTTCTAAAATTTACCTCTTTTTTCAAATACGTCTTCTAGCATTCTCTGAGTTGGTCTATAGTTTCGTGAACTTTACTATCAGTAATAACGGTTTAAAAAATGCTGCGATATGAAGAAAGTTAAAAAGGTAAATATTACACAATGCTCAGAAATAAAAGATTAAAACGGGAAGCGATTTTTACCTGAGGCATGTTTACATCTCCCTCCTCGCAACTCAAAGAGAATCCCATGAGAAATTTAACTAAGTAGTCTCATTCACGCCTCCATCACGGAGATCGTTACGTTTGACTTCCTCCACCCCTCGTCTCAGACTTCTCCAGGTTGCCGCTAATTCGTTCGTCAGGCTGCGCAACCTTTGCAGCAGTCTTCTTCCACACAATGCAACCCTAAACGCCGCTTGAATACCGCAAGAGCACGTTCACATTTATATTTATAAAGTATGGTCGTTTTATTACGTTACATCAGCACTTACGACGCCATTACTTTGTGTTCGCTTTTGTAACCCTTCCTCGTCGACTTAATTAGGGAACAAAGGAGCAAATGAGGAGAGCGCGAACTCCCCCGCTGTAATTCCACCTTCATCAGGGCTTACAAGCAAAACCCACCCCGACCGAGCCGTCTCGCTGCGACCGCCCCTGAGTTAGGAACTCGGCTCCTGCGATGTGGAGCAAGCGGGATAAATACGGCCTAGGACATTACAAAGCGGTAATGCCGTTTTGTAGCCATGTTCATTTGTTTTGGGAGTCGGGGCCGGCAACTAAATTCGTTCCGTAATCCTCCGGTAGATCGCGTTGCCATAGCGGTCCTCACTCCCTCTGAAGGGGGTAGGGAGAGGGAAATTTAAATCACTACTGGCGAATTAATTGTGTCGGAAGCCAATGACCTAGCTGTTTGGATCCCTGGGCGTTTACGACCTACCGTGTTCGCTTGAGGACGCCCTGATGTGCGCGGTGTTTTAGTGTTCGCTTTATGGCCGAGGAATAAAAGCGCGTTTTTTATTGTCATATTGCCTCCCCTGTCGTTGGTACTAAATTGCAAGGGTAAACGGGTGGTATCATGAAAGTAAATGTCCGCTTTTTTTAGGCTCCGAATTTATTTCATACACCCAGCCAGATGGTTAATGATACGTCTCTCGTATTTTGTGTACATCA
Source organism: Teleogryllus occipitalis (assembly GCA_011170035.1). Lineage (NCBI taxonomy): Eukaryota > Metazoa > Arthropoda > Insecta > Orthoptera > Gryllidae > Teleogryllus > Teleogryllus occipitalis. The sequence continues at coordinate 59,880 of BLKR01005232.1, forward strand.
GGAAGCGATACATTTATTGCTGATTATCCCAGATATTCGCAGTTTGCGAATTTCCTTAATCCCTTGAAACCATTATGAAGTGGATTACTTGATAAGGTACTTTAAACAACTGAAGTTACCTATATTTCAAATATTTTGTATAAACACTCATTTTTGCCATAAATTAATTTACTTAGAAAATATGTGCGATAATCATATAGTGTGTTTTATGCAATGTAAACGTTACAATAAGCAAGAGCCACAACGTCACTACTCAGTTGGATACGAGTTACTCTTGGTGAAAGTAGTAACAAGTTAGGAAATCTTGCTTTATGAACGCCCAGACCTCTCCACCCATTTCCAACTTACGTAATTCCCCTGTAATAGATATATTGAAGTAAAATATCGGCGACAGTTTTAGGGTCTCGTGCTAATGCCATTCAGTAGAGTATTTGTATACCCCATTGGTGAATAGTGAATAAAATATGACTTGCTACCGCTGAAAAGGTTATGTAAAACCAACAATCTTCACAAGCCTTGCGAAAAAAAATAGCTTTTGGGACTTCTGGCAAAAGACCGGCTTGCAGAAGATGATATTGTATTTCATTTCTTACCATGAATATTAAAACCTTGTGATTGGTAGACAAGTTATATATCGGTTGTAGCCAGGCTCAGGGTTCTTACTGTTCCTGATGAGTGACGTCTTTCAGGTATTCATCTGGCTTTGTCGAGGGCATTCCTGATATAGATATTTAATTTTCAGAGCAAATCTCAAAATAAGTGGTTGCCAGGTTTTCGAGACAACCGTGCGACTGGTCGGGCCTGATTTTTCGTCACTTTTACCACAGTTGGCGACGGTTTCGTCATATTTACTATCTTCTCTACTATTTCCGTTGGATTGATTGATTGATTGATTTTTTCGTGTTTCCGGGCGCGTCAACTACTGTGGTCATTAGTCCCGTTAGTGTAGTGCATGTTTTTTTCGGGAGATGGCGGTGATCTTCCCCCGCTGGATGGCGAGATCCGGCGCCGACCTACCGTCGGCTAATCTCCCACCAGCGGGGCACCGCCCCAGCCGGGACAAGCTCTAAGCTCCCGACCGGTCTCCCGGAATATGTGGTAGTGTAGGCATGTTAGTGTCAGTGTGTGTGTGTAAGGGAGAGGATGGGACAAGGAAGAGGAAGGAAAGATCGCGCGCGGTGGCCCGTTTGGTAAGGTACTGATTCGCCTGGTGTTGATCGGAGAAACCACGGAAAACTACCGATCAGAGCAGCCGGCCACTAGGACAGCGACGGAATTCGAAGCTTACGGGCCAAGAAAGAAAATATTTAGCGCGGGGAGAGGCTCTTTTGTTATGGAAGCAATCCGGCATTCTCCTGAGATTGATCGGATAAACATTGGAAACCAACAATGAGAGCCGTCGACAGCTGGCATTCTCCTCCAGACAGCGGTTGAAGCTTTGTGGCTAGTGCCGAAATTCCGCCACAGTCGGCACTCGAAAATCCTAGAACTTCTCGGTCAACGATGCATCGGTGGCCACGATTATGTCTCTGAGGTATCGGCTATTTTTGCACGATATTTGTGCCAGTTCTTCACGATATTTTCTTAATATGAGAGAAATTTGTTGGGCGCCCTCGCCATTGATATTCTGCAATTCCACTTATTGAGAGGAACTCTCCAAATCACCGGTAGTGTTCAAATTTATGAAAGTAGCTTAGGATTTCCTTAATAGTAAACAGTTTTTCCACTATCTCGAGGATTTCCAGTATCATCATTATTATCATAATAAACATTATTATTATTATTATTATTATTATTATTATTATTATTATTATTATTATTATTATACACTTCACCATTTGGGATGCCTGAACGATCCCTAATTTGTCTCTCCCAGAAGTAACTAGGTGCTAAAACAACAAGCACTTTCTCGTCCGTATTTTTATGCAAAATAACGCAAAAGTTAATCAAATTATCGAAAAATTTAACATGATTTTATTTGAAAATCTTTCTTTAAAGAACAGATTTCATTAAGAGAAGAAACTATCTTTATAATTGTAACTGTTGGAAAGCGCCGAAAAAAATTTAACTTTTTGCAATTTTCAAAAAATTAGTTTTAAACGAAAATGAGACCTACACCATTCCTTTAACCGTCCTTTTCACTATCCAACAACAAAAAATAATCAAAAACTATAAAGCCACTTTTTGGAAATATTCCACAGGCTTCGTGTAAATCCCCCCATTAGAATTAAAATATTAGTTTCAAAGTCAAGCGGATCGAGATATCAGGCAGAGCGAATGGGGAATATCAATTTTGAAGAAAATTGGCTGAACGGTTTAGCTCCTACCGCTGTTGAGGGACGGATGGACGGACGTTTTTCCGTCAATTTTTCGTTATCAATCACAAATCATGAATTCTCACTACACCATGTGTTCGAGGATTTTTTCTAAATTCAACAACACTTTATCGTTACCACGACTAGGATTTATCCACTTTTTCGTTACCATGACTCTGTAATGAGAGTTTCCTGTCAAAAATGCCCCATTTTTTCGCGCAGCATTACATAACTTTCTCTCTACTAAGTAAGCGGTAGCGAGAAAGTAAAAATAAAGTTCCTGCCCACCTTCCATCCTCTTTATAGCATATAACATAATGTAAATATTTAATACGGTTAGGCGGAAGTTCAGCCCGAACGGACCGAGTCTTGTCATTAATACGTAGGAACAGGTTTCCCTCTTCGCAATTGGCAACTATCGTTGCGACACCACACTTAGAAGTAATGTTACGAAGACCAGTTCGGACAACTGTTCACTATTCGAACGAAAGTAGTTAGAGCAACTGGGCGTATATGGAAAGATTCGGGTTCGATTCTTGACTGAGACAGTTTGAACAGTGAAAGATCATTATTTTTGTTGTTATAAATGTTACGATAAGTATAATGATGATTATTGATTATTAATCATGATTATTATATTGATTATGATTATTATAATGATTGATTATATTATGATTATTATTAATATGATTATTATAGTTTGTTTTTTTAATTCTTTCAGGTGAGTGGTTATGGCCGCCCAGTCGTTCTTCCAGTCGATTTAACTCGTGCCTCTCCTCCCTTCCAGCGCACTATCTGTCACGCCCACCAGCCGGGCGTCTCCAGGGCAGTGTAGGGGTGGGAGAGGTAATTAATGGAAAGCTCCCGGTCGCTCGTTGGGAGCGACGATGGGCCAGCGCTGTGGCGCGGAAAGTTGTAGCGTCCAACACGCCCCCCCCTCCCCACCCGCTTTCCTCGCCAGCCTCGTCTGGGGCTCGATTAAAGCACGGGTCATACGGATGCGGCTTAAATGCCTCAGCTTACTGGCGACATTCGAAAGAACTACCTGGAGAGGTGGCTCAGGGCACCATCTCATGTCACTGCAATGTCTGTGTCCGGGAGACCCTTTGGTGACGGGATTTTCGACACTAGCTAGATAGCTAGGTCGAGCTCAGACGTTGTCTGGAGGAGAATTCTAGCGACCGGCTGATCTGATCAGTACTTATCTGTCGTTTCTTCAATAAATAACAGGCAAATGCAGGACCTGTACTCTAACAAAATGGCCACGGACCGTGCGCGATCTTTTCTTCCTCTTCCTTGTCCTATCATTACCCCTTACACACATTTACACTAACATGCACTACACTACCACATAGCCGAGAGCTCGGTTGGGAGCTTAGAGCTTCTGTGGTAGGAGATAGCTGGTTGAGGGAAACCCCTAGCTGACGGTAGATCGGCGCCGGATCTCGACATCCAGGGGGAGAAGATTAACACCTCCCGATCGTCACTTCACTACACTTACGGACTAATAGCCTAATCCGGCAATCATTAATCATCGAAAGAAGTAGCAAAAGGAAATGAAATGTAATACAAATAACACTGGGGTCAGATTGAAAGACCGAATACATTACAGTATGTACTAATTGCGAGTTTGCGACTCATTCTTTGTGAGCTGTTTCTGCGAATAACCTAGAAAGCTGTCCAGAAACATACTAACTCTCGATACTTACGTAAAACTAATCAAGTAATGTACATAATGTGTTAATTATTCACATTGATCAAAGAACCATATATGTTCGGTTAATAAAATGCTTACCAATATTAATTCTCACAATATTAGCTCAAGCACCGTTCTACACCTATATGACAGAAAGCACAGACCAGTATCTGGACGTTTCAAATTGGGTTTCAATATTGAAGTATTTTCATTTGAAAACAATGGTTTACTAAATATGGAATATATCTGCCCGTCAGACATCACGTCCTAGGCACAGTTGCCAACATTTCGGCCGTCATGCTGCGACCTTCCTCAGGGAATTTCGCCTTGAAGGTCATTTCCCATTTCGCCTTGAAGACCGCAGCGTGACGGCCGAAACGTTGGCACCTGTGCCTTGGACGCGGCGTCTCTCAGACAGCCAAGTAGCTACTGACTGGTCGCGGAAGCCTACGCGTTCACAAGTACGGAATGTTCACAATGATTCTAATAATGCTATTAATTATTAATTACATTGATAATTATCGTAGAAATAAAATGACTGTAACATTTGAAACCTAGGACCTCGCATACACAGCACACTTGGCCTATCCAGACGACCTCTCAGATAATTTTTGACCAACACAGCCTGGCGTCCCCGACGACTGGTACTTTCATGTTGACATTTTTTGTGGTTCATTTGAAAATACTATTTTTTAAACCATAAATTTGCTTAGTTCCCCATGAAAACTTATCTTATGAACTAAAACATGTTTGGAAATTAAATGCTACCAAAACATACCCACTTGTGATGTCGGCGGACGGCCTGGTCAGTAAAAACTTCCTTAAAAACTTAACAGAACTTAAACTACCCAAAAACGTTCTGAACATGGGACAGCGCGCAGTTTTGTTGCAAACAGCCCATATCGTAAGAAATTTTTTATCTTAAGTCCAGTTATAAGATGAAGTTCTTCTTCTGTGACCAAACCTTTTCCCAAAACAACTCTGGGGAAGGTGAGCATTTTTACCAGCAAAAATAGCTGAGAAAACGTAGGATGATGATGATGATGATGATGATGATGATAATAATAATATTAATAATAATAATAATCATAATCATAATAATAAATTAAAGAGTATAATAAAAACGAGGATGCATTAACCATACTATCACTAATATTAAGTATTTTAACAGTTATTTCAACTCTATCATGATATACAACGATTAAACGTTGGTGATACTAAAAATCAATACATTCTACATAGATATTAGCTAAGTTAGATTTGAAAAAGCTGCATTGATCCCTTTCACTACACTTCACTGCACTATTATCTATACAGTTATGCTTTGAATTACAATGACCACCACTTCACAGCACTTAGTTTCTTATTTAACATCCATTACTCTCAGCTTGCTCTAAATTATTTCTAAAATTTCAGACACTTAGAGGAATGACTTTGAATGTTCCTGGGTAAACTATTCAAATCACTAATTGCTCTGTTACAAAGTAAAATTTTCCTAGATCTGAATTTTGTTTCCTTGTTTCAATTTTGTGTGTGTGTGTGTGTGTGTGTGTGTGTGTGTGATCGCTTCGGTCGTATAATTTGGTTTTTATCGTCTAAGATGAATTTCCGTTCAAGCTGGTCGACCTACGTACGGTTTGTAAAGTTCACAAAGCCTCGCTCTTGTTCCTCTCGTTTCTAGTGGTTTCCATGACTTTTTTATTGCGTTAGTTCTATAGGTAAACCTATTTGCTTTTCTCTGTATTCTATCAAGATTTTTCCGGTGCAACTTTCTTTACGTATCCTAAAATGCCACTCTGTATTCCATGAGAGAGAGAACCAACGAAAGATACATTACGTCGTGGAAGCATCCAGCTAGAAAACTAGGAATATATGTTTTCGAGAGCAATCGAATGTGATCACCTCCACAGGTGGTTTTATAATTCCCCAAAACGCGTTTTAGGCGCTTAAGCACTCCAACATGATATTTTGTAAACTCTTAACAAAGTTAGGTTTAATCATCGCCATTCTGATGAATCAAGTAGTAAGAAGTCATGAGAATTCAAGAAAAGTATCATAATACACAGTGTTAAATTAAGGTTTTTGTAGATGAATTGAAACCATAAAACGCGATATTCTTCCAGAATATCCTAGAGGGAGATAACTCTCCTAGAGGGACAGCTGAGAATTGTCTTTGTAATGATTGATTTGTCTCGATTGGTGGAGCGGGAGGAGTCTAACCGTGAGTGACCGGTAAAACGACGGACGGACGGACGGACGGACAAAAAGACAGATGGATGCTAGTTACTCGATTACTATACAAGGATTTACATCCCTCAATACTATTTTCACCTCGAAAACGCTGTAAATATGTCTGGTTGGAAAATGAGATGCAAAACGTCGTGGATAAAAACCGTTAATGCGTCGTGATATCATAAAATATTCTATTTTATAGCTCTATTGTTGCATATTGTTTAGAACTTGAAATTCCTAAGTGCGACGCTTGCCGAGGGCACTTCCCCTTCGGTCACCACTGCAATTACCCCCCCCCCCCCGCCGCCCAGCCACGGCCACCCGCACTGGCTATTTCCTTCCCCACCGCCCCCTAGAGGTTGCGGGCGACCTTTGCGCCAGACAATGGAGCGTCGCCTATTGTCCCTGAACCCCTCCGGCCTCCATCGCCATCTTTGCTACCACTGTCGCTATCACTACCATAGCAGCCACCATCACTACTGCAGCCACTATCGCACCTGCCGCTCCCACATAATTCTCGCCTGCCCCCGATGCCACGGCAGCATTGGCGGCGGCGATGGTGTATCGGTTAGCGTATCGGACTGCTATACCCAAGTTTGTGGGTTCGAAGCCGTGGATTTTTAAGGGCGAAAAAATCCTTCGTACACCTTCCTTCGGAGGGGAAGTAAAGCCGGCTGTCCCATGTTAGTATATTTACTGCATGTAAAAGATCCTCAAGCCTAAATGATGCCTCTGAGCTAAATTCAAATCGCCTGTTTCGTCGCCCAAGTAATACCTTCTTTCTCCCATGGTTTATGAAAGGAGCGTAACGAAATTTGCGGTCAGACGGAAGAGCAGGCGTCATGGCCTGAGTCTCGCCACGTAAAATAAGGCAAACTCAATTCAATTCAATTCAATTCAATGCCACCGGCAGCTCCGATCTCACCCTCCCCACTCCCGCCACATACCCACCACAACACTCACCGCCGCTCTCACTACTTTACCGGCACCAGCAAGTGAGAAAGCACATACAGCTACGGATTTTCAACCGAAAATTTCTTTATAGTAACGAAATCTGTCTTCTAGTACGTAATTGCACGTGACTGAATTCTACGTGTTGGTGTGTGATGCAATGACCCAAATTCTGACAGTGACATACTTTCTAATAAAGAGAGGCAAAAAGCATTGAGTTTATGTTTCTCACTAGATACTATAACAAGAGTCGAGTACTTTATGAGTTATTCTACACTATCTTGCAAAGAGAATTAAATGATGAACATCTTTATGGACAGTCGTAATACTGAAAATGTCATGTTTGTTTTCCATTTTACTTTTTCGTGTACGTATAATAGAATATGTTATGTACCGCTGCTAATACGAAATTATGACAAAAAGTCACGTTTTGGAGGTTTACTGGTTCCGAACGCTTGTTTCAAAATGTCTTTCTGTCTTTGAACAGAATGGGCGCATTTTTAGAGTTAAGTGCTTTGTGTTCATCAATTTTCTAAATTTACGAAAAAGGCAACTTTATAACCACTCCTACTCCAAATTTATTCAAGTTAAGGACATCATTTCTAATGCAATTGATTCTTCAGTATCGGCGCTGATCACGACGTCATTAACAATTTTTTTATTTCTCTCCTTACAAAGTTTTTCGTAAGAAGATAAATTTATGTAACGGCAATTTTTTGATTTTTTTATTAAATATTGAATTGTTTCAAGTAGTATGATACACAACGAAACGAAAACAAATCATCATAAAAACGCTCACTTCAACCATAAACTGGCAAAATTTTCCCACATACCTTCAATCATCTTGAAAACCGTTTCTAGTAGATTTCATATAAAGCCATTAGGGAGATCGTTATTTGAGTTAAATATCAGCATTTCCTATTGTTTTTATGATTACTGTATTTAGTAAGCACATTCTTGAAAAGGAGTGCTTCCAGCTTAAACAGTTGTTTTTATACAATGGTAGGAGTGTCATTTTCTGACTGAACAATTGGCTGTTTGCAAATTAAGATCACGCACCCAAAAGTTTTGATCAAACACATTATCTAAAATATCAATATTAAGCATCTAATGTATCGAAATGTAATCCATCGTTTTAATTGAAATATTCTCTTTCATTTCTTCATGTACTAACTTTTGCAATAAGTTTATGAATTGTAAGAATACTATTTCATTATTTAGTGAAAGTTAATGAATTACAAGATTAAAAAGCGTTGGAGTATTGTTACTACGACCACAATTTTGTTTGTTTAATCCATATGAATTGAATAAGCGTTCACGAGACTTCGTTCATTTATTTCCAATTAAGGTCAATTTTATTTCATTATGGTTAACCTTAGGATAACACAGAAGAGGCGTCAGATGCCCATAGCTGATTGTTTTAGAGATTTAAAAAAATTAGGAAACTTATAATTGTTAGTAGTTTGCTGTTTTATCAAAATGTGATGCAATTTATCACAACCATTTGTTATAATTTGAGTTATTTCAACATGTTTGGCTGTGAATAAAAGAGTTCAGACTATTTACTGGACAAATAAACATTCAGAAATACATTTTGGAAGCATTTGTAGAACTTTAAGTCTTTGTATATTGTAGTTCAATTCAGGACTACCTTATCGACCTTAACTTGACAAAAAAGTAATAACGTTCAAATCTTACTTAAAACGTTTTTGTCTTTAAAGCCTGGCTACGCATATCCAAAATCCCACTGTTTGGAAAAATTCTTTAATATTACCTGTACTTATGCAAAAGACACGCTTATTAGTACTTACGCTGATGCAAAACTTTCTAAAGAAAAACTTACGCTGATGCAAAACTTTCTAAAGAAAACTTTAAACCCATTAGTTTATTACCAACTTTGTCGACGAAAATTAATTACAAAAACTATTTGAACTAGAATAAATAAATTTATTGATGATAATATTTGGTTAGTTAATGCCTTATTTTACATGGCGAGACTCGGGCCATCAGTCCCACTCTTCTGTCTGACCACGCAAATTTCACTACGCTCCTTTTACGATCTAACGGCGAAAAAAGGTACTACTCGGGCGACGAAACAGGCGAATTCTGAATTCAGCTCAGAGGCTTATTTTAGGCTTCAGGTTTTTTTATATGCAGTAAATACACAACATGTGACAGACATCTTTACTTTCCCTCAGAAGGAAGGCTAACGAAGGATATTTTCGTCCTAAAAATCCACGGCTTCGATCAGGTTTGAACTCGCAAACATGGGTTCAACAGCTCGGTACGGTAACCGTTATACAGAGTCTGCTTATATCACCGAACCCGACGAATACCACCGAATTCGTTACACCAACGAATATTCTTCGCAAAATAAAAATTGTTGGGTAATAATCATTCTACAATTCAATTACATATTGAGACACAAATTTACAGGTACAAAGTTTCACAAATTAAGACACACATTAGCATTAATTTTAGAAAAGTCCTAGAGTAGTGAATGACACGATGAACTACTGAATAAGATGTGTAAATTTGGTTTCCCTTATTATCTTCTATAATTAATAAAGAATTTTCTATTCAATCGCGAAATTATGACCAAATTAATATAAAATATAATTTAGATTTTGCGTGCTGGTTTCACAATGGTTATATCCCATATTATAGTTTATATCCCATATTATTTAACTTATTTTTGATATTCTCAATATATTTATTATTTGCAGATTTACGGAATAAATCAATAGCAAACTAAACATTTACAAACACATTGAAATTGTATCCGTTTATCAATAAAAATGAAGCACTAGCAATAAGACGGCATTACATTCTTTCCAAGTATACGATCCAACCATCTCTAATATATGTTTACCAGATTAGGGAAGGTGGTACAACTACTACTTCTCATTAATCTGAAGTAATTCAAAGTCAATGTTTAAGTTCCGCCATAAGAGCCCCAAGGTTTGTTCAAAATTACCAAATTCCAAATGAGCTTTCTATTTAGCATTTGAAAAACTGAATTTCAAAATTATTGTTAATATTATATTCATCTCTTCTGTCCTACCGTTCAATTACAATGTTGAATCTCAGCAAAACTTCAAATCCCTCCGAGAATTAAAACTCGTAACAGTAGACATCTACATCATACATACTTTGTAATTATTTTTATTTTTTACTATACAATGTCTCGATTTTACATGTAGACTACTTTACACTATTCCATCTTTAATTTTAAAAATTCTACTTGTTCATTAAAATTTCGTTCCTGGACGTCCAACGAAATGTTTTATTTTAAATCCCTACCTAGGACGTATAACTCGGTATTGTAGGAGTTCAGCAAGATTAATAAGGTAAGGAAATGAATGACGTGTGTTTTATTTTCGCAGTTTGGTGACTAGAAACTTCCTAGAAGTAGTTCACAACTTACAACTTTAATGGTTATTTCAATTTCACGTAATCGTCACAAATAATACGACAAAGACTGTTGTAACGTACTGTAGGGCTACAGCTAGCGACCGCCGGGGCGCCACAAAGGTGCTGCGGCAAGGGATTAGACGCCAGGGGCCAGGCAGGATGTGACACGCCGAGGTATTCTGAGAAATTCTAAGAGCTAGGGAAAGGGAAGCCCAAAATGCGGGACAGCGCATTTTTGCCGCGTGCCGCGTGAAAAATTCTTGGAATCCATGGAAATAGATGTCCAAAAATGCCTGGCTACTAGCGCGGGCCGTGTGCAAAACCCAGTGACGTTTCAGGTCACGTGGGTGGAAGCTATATAAGAGCGAACGCAGAGCGCGGGGGCGGGGTTTGTCGAGCTGAGTGGGAACCCTCGTGCGAACGCACAAAACTTGCACCCAGGGCGGTGCGGAGCCGAGCTAGGCTCGTGCGGCAACCCATGTGTTGGGACGCCGTTGTGGACACTATATCCACGGGTGACCGAGGTCGCCGGAGCTGTCTGCTGTGTGCAGGAGGCTCGCTGAGGAGTGGCGCGGGCTATGAGTCAGACATTTCATTTTTAAGCTGCTGCGATCAGGGAAGTAAACATCTACCAGAGCTGAGTAACTTAAATTATTACTGTACATATTGTGAATAAACCTGTACATATTTATCACTGAAGCTCGTGTCTGTGATTACTGTGTATTCCCACGACGTCACACTGTACATTGCGGTAGCACCATGATTTTTGTATCTTTCATTGCGGTCGATCGAAATGTTTCTAATCGTTTTTGGATTAGCAGGGCATGTACTTGCTATTGAAATGGCCCTCTCGCCCCTGCATGATTCCGCAGATCTCCGAGTGCCATAATAAGCCCTGTTTATTATGGCAGCCTGCACCGTACCGCGTCACGGACCTCTGTGTCTCAATTAGACGGAGACTTAGAGCGTGTTCCGATTAACCGCATAATGAGCTACCAACGGGCGTCGATGGCCGCCCGGAACACGATGCTCCACCTGCAATCTGCGCTGTCACATCGCAGATCGGCGGTGGCAGTTTTGTTGCGGTGTTGGCGTTTGCGGGGGCGGGGGCGAGGGCGGTGCAAGCAATGAAGTCTATAGTTGTGTGAATCTCACATGCCTTAAGCTGGCTTTACACTTGCAAGAAAATGGCGAGCAATATTATTTCGCAAGAAAAGTTACCAATGTAAACATTGCGGCAATAAATATTTCCAATGTTGGCAATATTTCTTGCCAGATATTCCGGTCGTAATGTAAACACGCGTGTTTCCGTCCTCGTAAAGATATTGCCGTCTGTTGCTGGGACTAGAATTGAAGTCAGAGCAATATATTGCTGGAAGAAGCCAATGATGACCACTGTCATATGCGCAGAAAGTACGGTTAAGGTAGTACATAGACGTATTTTTTGAATTATTATATGCGTTCTTTCGCAAAATGTATGTGGGAAAAAGGTTTAATAAAATAAATGAAGTAATAAATATTACAAATCCTCTATGGTTGATTATCGATTGGTTCAAATTTTGGTTTAGATGCTCCCTAATTATTAATTTTATTACGTTAAAAATTACCAATATTCCTAATCTAAGATTTAGAGATTTTAAGATTAATCTATAATACATCAAAACAAGGTAAAAGACATTTTAAAACTTTTTACAGAATTAATAATTGCCCTTTTTATAAATAGAAATTACTTAGAACCCACGACAATCGTAGTCCACGAAAAAATATTGAGGCTCCTGAACCGAATGTGCACAAGCCCCCTTTCCTTTCGTTTTAAAATACAGTCACATGTCTTCACAAAACGTTGTCGTTTCTTTGTCTCTTCATTGAGCACAATAACTGCTACCACGACTCGCATCTTCTCCCTTCTACTAGCCATGTCGAATTGAGATATAACCTCACTTAAGTTGACGCGCCATTTTCCTCGTGGCATCACCAAGCACGGCAAGAAAAAGTTCCAATGTAAAACGATCAGCAATATCTTGTCAGAAAGATCTTCCTCCCAACTTTCTGGCAATATATTGCCCCGTCTTGTTCTTGCTAGTGCAAAGATGACCACAAGAAACTGCAACAAACTGCTGAAAGATGTTGCGGAAACCTATTGCTAGTGTAAAGCCAGCAAGGAGTCATTCAAATTAAAGTTTGTCAATCTATTAGAATTTTAAACAAATCAATGAAAATAGCAAACATTTTTCTTTAACAAATCAGCTGAAATTAGAAGATGTGATCTTTAAAGAAATCTAAAATAAGGTATTTGTCAATCCGAGTATTGTACAATTATAACATTTTGTGACTAAGGATGGCATCCGCCTAAGTACACTTTAGTTTCATACCAGCAGGTTTGCGCGCAATTGCATTTTCGGCTTATCCTCGCCCCCCCCCCTCAGGTAGCATTAATGTTCCGAGAGGCAGGCAGCTGGATACGCTAAAACAGAACGCTTCCTATTCCCTATAACACCTCGGAAGGGCCAACCTACCACATGGGGTTACCAGCTTTCCAGGCTGGCACTGGAGTCAAATTTGAGCGTTACTCATAATTCGCATGGAAAATCTCTTCAAACTTTCCCAAAAGGTCGGGCCGAGGGCATCAATTGATGTCATTGCAATGCCTCTAACCGGAAGGTCCTCGAGTTGTCCTACACTAGCAGGTCCCCTACAGTAGCAAGATTTTCGACACTTACCTCGATAGCTAGAACGAATGCGGTCACTGTCGGGACGAGAATTCTAGTGGCCGACAGCTCTGATCGGTAGTTTTCCGTGTGTTTTACAATGTACCACCCACCAGACGAATGCCGAGCATACTCTAAGAAATGGCGCACGAATTGTGCGCGATCATTCCTTCCCTTTCCTTACCCTATTGTCACTCATTACGCACACTTTCATGCACACAACTACCACATTAGCTTGGAGCATGTCCCGCGGGGGCAGTGTCCCGCTGGTGGGGAAAAACCTGTAAGCAGACTGTAGGATGGCACCTGATCTCACTAACAAGAGAGCACCGCCACCTCCCGTTAAAAAACTTGCAATGCACTAATGACAAACGAAATTGACGTCCCCGAAAACATGAAGTAATCAATCAGCGCAGCCAATTGATTGATTGATTTTTTCGTGTTGCGGGGCGTCAACTGCTTCGGTCATTAGTTCCATTAGTGTAGTGCATGTTTTTTCTCGGGAGATGGCGGTGATTTTCCCTCGCTGGATGGCGAGATCCGGCGCTGACCTTCCGTGGGTTAGTGGAGTTTCCCCCTAACTAGGACTCTCCCACCAGTGGGGCACCGTCCCAGCCGGGACAAGCTCTAAACTCCCGACCGATCTCCTGGAATATGTAGTAGTGTAGCAGTGTAGTGTATGTTAGTGTGTGTGTGTGTGTAAAGGGAGAGGATAGGAGAAGGAAGAGGAAGGAAAGATCGCGCGCGGTCCGTGGCCCGTTTGGTAGGGTTCTGCTCCAGTATTCGCCTGGTGTTGATCGAAGAAACCACGGAAAACTACCGATCAGAGCAGCCGGTCACTAGAGTTCTCCTCCAGACAGCGATCGAATTCGACCTAGCTAAAAAGCTAGTGTCGAAAATCCTGCCGCCGTCAGGACTCGAACCTAGGACCTCCTGGTGGGAGGCGCTGCAGTGACATCAGTTGATGCACTGAACTACCGCTTCCGGTTAGCGAAGCGAAGGGTCAACTGGGTCGAAACCCGGGCATCTAGGGGCCCTACGCTCTCTCCTGATTGCGCAGAAAGTGCTTACGGCGTGGGTATCGCCGGAAACCATGGTTAACTGACAGGGGATTCACATTTGAGCTTCTTTTGGTTTCAGCGGGTTGAGTGGTATCACGGTTAGTGTATCGGGCTTTTGCACCCAAACTTGCGGGTTCATACCTGATCGAAGCCGTGGATTTTCAAAAATCCTTCGTACGCCTTCCTTCGGAGGGGAAATAAAGCGGGGTTGTGCCATGTTTTAGATTAATTGCATGCAAAAGACCCTCAAGCCTAAAAGGAGCCTCTGAGCTAAATTCAATATAATATACAATTTCATTACCCTAGAAATATCTTCTTTCTCCGCTAGATGGCGAAAGGAGCGGAGCAAATTTTGCGTAGCAAAAAAAGATCAGGTCTGAAGGCCCGAGTCTCACCACGTAAAATAGGACCTTAACAAACTGCCATATGTGGGTTTTCAACCGGAGCCACGCCCCTAACCTACCGTACGGTAGAAACCCAACAGAGGGCTGGTGAAGTACACGGGTGACACAGAGATCGTCTGCTCTCTGCATTCTTTTGGCACTACAGATGTTAGAAGCATCTAGAAATACGGGGTCCACGCAGCCGTTTCCAATATCCACCAGAGCCGCAGACCGTAACAAGCATCGTCCCACTATATGAAACAGAGCAAGAGTATATCTATTGAGAGGGCTTCCCATAGATAAAATACTCTTCCAAACTGAAATTAGTGTTTATCAGAACTAATAATGTATTTTGACAAGGCTTCCTAATACTCGATTCCTTGATTTATTGATGTTTTCGGGCACTGGGATCCTCCAGTGACCGTTCGACCCGTTAGTGTACTGAACGTTTTATCGTGGGAGATGGAGTTCCTTCTCCGCTGTATGTTGAGATACGGCGCCAATCTACGCGGCGATTTGCGAAGCATTCGCCTCCATGTATCTCCCCCAGCGGGGTTTCCTCTAAGCTCCCGACTGGTCTCCCTCCATGTATCTCTCACCAGCGAGGCACCGCCGCAGCCGGGACAAGCTGTAAGCTCCCGACTGGTCCCCCACCACGTATGATTGATTGATTGATTGATTGCTTATGGTTCCGGGCGCGTCAACTACTAGGGTCATTAGTTCCGTAAGTGTAGTGCATTTTTTCAGCGGGAGGTGGCGGTGATCTTCCCGCACTGAATGGCGAGATCGGGCGCCGATCTCCTGTTGGCTAGGAGGGTTTTCCCCAACCAGGTATCTCCCACCGACTGGGCACCGCCCCAGTCGAGACAAGCTCTAAACTCCGGATCGGTCTCCCGGCATGTGTGTAAGTGTAATGCATGTTCGTGTGTGTGAGGGGAGAGGATAGGACAAGGAAGAGGAAGGAAAGAACGCGCGCGGTCCGTGGCCCGTTTGTTAGGGTACTGCTCCGGTATTCGCCTAGTGATGATCGAAGAAACCATGGAAAACAACTTATCAGTGCATCCGGCCGCTAGAATTATCCTCCAGATAGCGACTGAATTCACCTAGCTGACAAGCTAGTATCGAAAATCCTGCCACCGTCAGGACTCGAACCTAGGACCTCTCGATCAGAGGGACTGCAGTTACATCAGTTGGTTGCCCTGTGCCATCTCTCAAGTTACCCCCATCATGTATGGTAATGTAGTGCATATATGTGTAAGTGTATGAATGGTACGCAGTAAGGATAGGACAAGGAAGAGGAAGGAAAAATTAGCGCGATCCACAGTTTTTCAGGATACAGCTCCGGCATTCGTTTATTATTGATCGGAGTAATGACGGAACCCCATTCGAACAGAGCAGCCGATTGTGAGAATTCTCCTTCAGATGGCGGTTGAATGCGTCCTAGCTACTTAGCAAGTATGGAAAATCCGTCATCGTCGGTAGTTCAACCCTGCAATCTCCCAGGCTGAGTAGTTGAAGAACAGCGGCAATGTTGGCTCTGAGCTATACTCAGGTGGTCGTAATAATTGAAAAACTACAGATTATTGATCATTCAAAACCTCTCTAATATAACTCAATTTTTTTCCAACACCACTAATTTTTCGAAAAACAAAATGTACATGAAATGTTAGGTACATCTAATAGCGAGGAAAAGATTGCGGTAAGAAAGAAATTTAGAGCTTCAATACTTCATAAAAAGCATAATTTACCTTCCGTAATTTTCAAAATTCTTAATGTTTGTTTGAAAATAGAATCTAAGTCATATTATGCACCCCCTGATAACTATGTGGAGTACCTTTAAACCTATGAAATTTCTTTAAAAATTATAACCTTGTTTCGTTTTGAAGTGGCTCATATTTCATTAATATGTCTTGCTACTTCTACGTGCATATATTCTGACGGGCACTCGGCACATTCTCACTCTAGACCTACAGCGTGGTGTTCCCACCTATAGTGGTGGGGAAGAGAGCCTGGAGACCATTCCGTCAATTTCGAACAATTTTCTGATGTGGTGAGAGTAGATTGTAAAAGTAGGCGTAATCTCCTCTTTAAAATTTTATGACAAGCAAGCACACAGTTCTAGGGTATTCTAATGTATTTACCGCAAATAATTTAACAAACTATAATATAAACGTGTCTATGGAGTACACAAACCATACTAAGCTAAGGTAATCTCCTTGAAATTCAACAAAAAAACATAATAACAATTCTCTTGCTTTTGTGACTGATCAAATAATCCTCATCAACACGTCAGTACATATGATGATTCTACAACTTTCAATTAAGTTATCTAATTTTCATTGAACATCAAAGCATTAGTCTGCTATTCTATGTGAAATGTTCAAGTCCACAAAGACACTGTATCACCTTAACTCATAGCAACCATGAAGGAATTATTCTAAGAAAATGTTTGATTCACATAACAGTCAATCGAATTAAATCTCAAATTAGTAATTTACCCCTATGGCAATATGAAAGTATTATACCAAGTAAATGTTTGAATTCATAACCACTATAAAATTCCAAGCAAATTACACCTCAAATCAAGGACTTGCCCACATGAAAACCATGAAAGAATTATTATAAATTTGTACGAGTTTTCTAAGGCAAAGGCCTCCTGCTTAGTTCAGGGAGGTTTCACATCAGCTGAACGGATCTTCATTTGACAGGAATTGGTAGTCTGTGCTTCAATGATATTTACCAATATACTTTGGAACATCTATTAAAACTAAGTAAGTGTTCTGTGTATTTTCCACTGTTCACATTCCCTGTTCACCAATACGAGTACACATAGAATACCCACATAACACACACATATATAATACACATACATAATAATACACAGAAAATTATTGTTTTTTCATTATTCACAAGAACACATGAAACCTATTAGGTAAGTAAGTGATCTTAGTTTTTTACACTGAAGACTGTCCTTCGCACTAATACATGCAGAACGTCGTGGTTTAGAACACACATTGTTCATCACTGTTCGCCATTACACATACAGCATCTATTAAGTTAAGAAAGTGGTCTTGATCTCTTCCACTTCTTAAGGTCTCTGTTCACTATTGCACGTAGAAAATCATGGTATAAAAGTTTGACATCAAGTTAATTTTAAATTTTACATACACTGTATATTTCAATTCAACTTAACCCCAAGTTAATAATTTGCCCACATGGCAATCAGGATTGTATTATACTAAGCAAATATTCAAGTTCACATATTCTGTGAATTTTTCATCAAAGTAAACCTGGAATATTAACAATTAGCTCATATAGAAATCAATAATGTATTATTTTAAACAAATGTCTAAACTCAAGTATACTGTAACTTCCAATCAAATTAAACTTCGAATTAATGACTTGCCCACATAGCAATCATGAAAGTATTATACCAAGTAAATGTTTAACTTCATATACACTGTAAATTTCAACTCAACTTTATCTCAAGTTAATAATTTATCCACACGGCAATGAGGAAAGTGTTAAAATGTTCAAATTCACATAAACTGTAAATTAGCAATCAAATTTAACATTAAATCAATGACGTGCTCTTATGGCAATCTATAATAACTGTTCCGTTACGACTAGTAGAAAGAAGCTTTCGCACTTACTCATCAACCAAGCAGCCATTCGCGTCGTCAAAACCGGCACCTGGGATGAAAGATGCTTAGACGTTCTCTGCCTCCTCATCAATCTTGTCACAGCAGAGACGAGGCCTCGCACATGGACGACATGCCCACCTCTATCACGACGTCCCTTTTCCCAAATTGCTGCAACCTCTTTCTCCACCCTACAAGTAGTAGCAACAACGGTTGATCCCGGGTTTTCGGTGCACCTCGGCCTTCGCTGTCACGGCCTCCTTAATACTACTGTATGTATCGTTCACTTCTGATTCTTGTGTCGTGAACGACAGTCAAAGATTCATACACGGAATAGCCACAGATACACGGACAGTCAAAGATTCATACATCCTTGAATCTGTCCAAAGCATAATTATCAACGCATTTTATGTGAATAATCTTAAAAAAAATTGGGGGTGTACATGTTCTTTATGTTCTCCACATATATGCGAGTAAAGTTATTTTACATTAGAGAATTTATTTTAAACGGAACGCTCAGTTTTAAGAGAATTTCTTTTAAAATGTTTCTCAAAATAGTACAAACGATTCCTTCATGGTGAACGATAACATTCCTGCGTACCGATTGGAAGAGAATCGGATCACGTCAAGGTTCAGCAATCGAGGAAGCCTAGGCTAAGGTGCACCGTAAACCCGGGATCAGTCGCAACAAATACCATCCTTATTTATTCTTTCAAAATGGCCAGCCTACCCAGCTGGCCTACCCCGTCATACCCACTCCAATCAATAGCGCGAGCTCCAAATTCCACTGCCGTAGATCATGTTCGACGGCCCACTCTCTCCAGCGCCGCGCAGCGGGAGGTTGACGCACTGCCGGACAGGCGCACTTTTCGGATCCACGGTTACGGCACTACCAGCCACGTCGGTGGTGGAAGTGGTTGAGCGGGCTGTTACGAGCTTTGTCTCAACATGAAAATGTAAAACATGTCCCACAATCATGTAAATAAATTAAAGAAATCATCTCCGTCAAATTAATATATTTTTGTAGAGACCCAGCTTTCGATGACATTTTTTATTTCATGTAATTACATCAACAATACCGCATCAGAATTCTCACAATCCATAATTATTTTCCTATTCAAAGATTAGTATCGTGGGTTATATCTATAACCGGATTGGTTATCACATTTCATTTAATTTTTTCCTGCTCGCCTTTCCATTTGGTGTCTTCATGTTAATAGCAACTGACACATCACGTCACCGAGGCAACTTACGGTTACCACAGGCCAGGTGTCCAATTTGTTCCACATACGAAAGCCCAAATCAGACAGTACCATTGAAGAGATTATTTTAAAATTTATCACAAATACTTATGAGCAACCAGGCAACAAAAATATCGAAGTTGCGATTAAAAATGTACTTTCCTTACAAAATTACAAAATTGTATCTAAGTTATAAACAAAGACTGTTTGTACTAACTTCGCTGTGAAAAATATTAAAATAACAAATGAACGAAAGAGGAAAATTGAGTTGTGAGATATTCAGTAAAAGTATAACGTTTAATCGATTAATAAATTAAGGAGCAATGTTTCTAAAAATGTTATTCAGAAAACTTCTAAAAATGATTATTACTTCTGCTGAATGGTTGGTTGTTTTATAAATAAAGTCATGAATCTAGAACGAGTAAATATCTCTATGAGTAGTTGTTCATTTTACATTCCGTTGTCTAATCGAAACTGTTCATAACTGAATCAGTTTCTTCACATACATATTTATAAAGGTATGTTGAAAATAGGTTTTCTCGTACAAAAAACTAGTAGTGCTTAAATTGCACGTTCCTTCTTGCCCGTATTTTAACGCAAAATTACAAAAAAGTACTCAAATTTTCGAAAAATTGTACATGATATTATTTCAAAATCTATCTTTAAGGAACCGATGTTATAAAGGGAAAAATTTTTATCTTCATAATTGTAGTTGAAGGATGATGCTGAAAAACTTCTGAATTTTTGCAACTTTCAACTATTTTCAACGTGTTTTCAACGAAAACGAGAGCTGCACTACTCTCTTAAACGTTCTTTACATTATCCAGCAACACAATTTAATAAAAAACGGAGTCATTTTTGACAATTTTGAAAATTCTAAGTGCTTCATGTAAATTACCCCTAAAAATAAAATATCGGTTTTAAATTCAAGGGACCGCGACATCACTCAAATCGATAGAGAAATATCAGTTTTGGAGAAAATAGTAGGTTGAACGGTTTAGCCTTTAGAGTTGTTCGCACACGGACAGACGGAAGAACAGACAGACACTTTGCCGTCATTTGATATTTTGGTATCAAGGACCTAGAAAACATATATTCGGAGTACACCACCTTTTAGAGAATATTTTCTGATTTTACAACCTGGACTTACCCAATTTTTCGTTACAAGGGCCCTGCAATAAGAATTTTTCTGCCGAAAATTCGCCTTTTTTTAGCGCAGCATTACATCGCATTCTGTACTGCGTAGGCGGTAGCGAGAAAGTAAAAATGTATGCACATGCTTCTTCTGTTTCTGTTATTTTTCTATTATTCTGTTATTATGTTTGGTATAGTTGTAGTGAATTAAATATGATTTAGATTCTTCTAGTATCTTTGTAGGTCGAACGAGTGAAAGTGAAATATTATGAATGATGTACATGTTGATACTGAAACTGACAGACTGGATTATTGTTGGAGGGATATAATTCTGATAGAAATTCTATAATTCTATAATTCTGAAGAATGAAAGTGTACCTTTCGACTGGAAAGGATTGTTGAAATTGATGAATTTTTGAAAATACAAATATAATAGAGATAAAACAGTACGGAGGAAATTGGTATTCCGAGGAAGTGAGGATTTTTCTAACCTTTTTTTTTTGTCAAAAGTTGAAAACAGAAGCAAAGTAATTCTTATAAAAATATAGATATTATAAAAAACTGTCAAGCCGAGATCCACTGATATCTCCTGTTGTATATCTCAGGAGAATGTTTACTTACTGGGAATGGACGACATTTTTTCTCGTTATCGTTTCTCGTTTTCTCGTTATAGTTCGCAAATTTTTAAAAGTGAAGTGTGTATTGATTTAGCCATCATAATAGAATAGTTTGTTTTTAATGTAAACAATGAATACCCCTGATCTGAAAGGTGTCGTATTTGCAACTCACATATTAATTACAGAAATCGCTTGTCAAGAGCAGTGACCCTTTGCTATGCGTGTTCAATTTTACGGCAAGACTCCAACCTTCGATCGAAGTAATTAACATACAAAATTCTTGAATCTGTCTAACACACAGTTTCGAAAGCATTTCTAAAGTAACTTGGATGCTGCTGTCTTAGGGATGACATAAAACGTTGTGTATATTCAAAATATTTTATTAGAAACTACATAATTATAAACATTGGTTTTACAATCCTTGGTAGTCAACAGTACATTGCTCTAAATATCTTTTTTCGTTTTTACAATTTCTACTAGCTTTACTCAAACCATTGCCATTGTTGTGCTGCAGCTCAATCACCGTTCGCAAAACTTATAAATACATTTATTAGGTTGGTAACAGATTTCCACAAATAAAGTAAGTCTGACGCATGTATTTCCCGTATGTAGACTTCAGCCGATTTTACAATTGTCTAAAAGACAGTAAGAGTTTTTTTAACTTACAACTTTCCTAAAATCACTTGTATATCATGAACACAAACCAAATGTTTCCAACAATGTCGAACCGTTTAAACGCGCTGTTCAATCTTGCGATCAAATTTGCCACCAAGGCGCAGCCCCTAAAAGCTTTCTTCTCGCGCGGCCACCCACCATTAAGAACGTACTTTCACCAACCTTCTCAAAGTCGCTCAGTGTATGCCAGCACGCTGCTGCACATTGAGAATCTAACAAAAGGGCAATAAAAACATTTACCCTGTGTCCTCCGCGTAAACCGCCGTTCCTAAGGGCCCACGCCCGCCGAGAACATTGACCGCCGCTTCTCGGCGCCGCCAGCTGGGGATTAATCCCTCATTAGCCTAGGCTGGGCCACCCCGGCGCGCAGCGCCCTTCGCACCTCCATTGCTCGCTACCTGACAAGCCACCCAGAAATTTATACAAATATTTCTGGGAATTGCTTCGGGCCTCCCTCGCAAATACAACCCCGTTAATGCATCTCGCCGACAAAAGGATTTTCAAGTGCACTACCGACGCGCCGCCTCGCTCCTTGGCCACCTGCAAGCCAGATGCCTCAATTCCCGCGGGAAGGAAAATCTCAAACACAAACGGGCCGCCATCGCGAGCACCTCACGTGACACCGCCTTCGCTTCCGATCGCCGCCAATGTCACGTGGCACTCCTCTCCCCGGGCTCGAAGGCGCACACGAATAGGGAGCCGATCGCGGGCACGTCAAACTTTCCCGCCTTACCATAGGCCCAAGTCATAGCCACGTGACTCTCCCCTCCACAGCCTCAATCACTCTCAGATTAAATAAATACTGCGACTTCGCATGATACGACATGACAGACAATCGAAAACAGACAATCGAGACAACCAGGAGAAGACAGAACCGACAGAATCGGCAGAGAGAATCAACAGAACTTCTCAAACTACACTGCTCGGAACTTCTCAACAGACTGACCAAACACAACTCTACCGAGTCGACTGTTCCTGCTTCGCCTATCAAGGCGATTAGTACGGCCAAATTAAGCCTGCCTCAAATCCGTGCCACTTGCGGGCCGCAGTCGCCACCTGACCGAATTCACGGCAAACTGCGCCACCAGCTCCGGTCATCTGAGTCCGCGCCCATGCCAATTCGCACCACGGAACTGCCTGGAGCCTACCTCAGCCCGGACAACGACACACTCAGCCGAGTGATTTGGGTTGGTGCCTTCCTTGCTACAAACTGTAAGTAAGCTAAACCCAAGTGTATTTCAAGAAAGAAGAGCAGTCAGTAACTTTATAAACTTGCAATGGTCCTCCTGCTTATTATAAACCAAAACCAGTTGTATTCATAATTATTATGCAATTAAATTTATATTCATTCTCATTGCATATTGTCTATCATTCCCCTAAAGGCAAACAATCCCCTGAAACCCGTTCTGATCGCCGTATGTAGTCGCACTCGCAGCACGGCACCTCCCAGTGCTGCATCTGCTACACGCGCAAACAACGATGAACTGAACAAAATACAGATATTTCAAAACGGGTATTCCTCAAATTATCTTCCTAATCTTGAAATACTATGAATTTCAAACGAAACTTGTAGCTATTTTGCGAGAAGGATTATATCACCAAGTATATTGAAGGGTTTAATTACATAGTTTATGTGGTGTATGTTTTGCAATATGGAGTCCACTTTCATTCAATATAGTGTGTCCAGTGTCGTTGATTTGATGACTCAGGGTCAGAGTGACAGATTGGCCAATGACGCAAGATTTTTGTGCCACCTCAGAACTTACAATCATCGCAAATAACAAAGCTCCTAGAATCGTTTAACAATCAGAGATGTCCGCTATGAAATGAGCTTAAATACCCTACGATGAACGTCGGGTGGAGCCTGAGATAATCACTTCTTTTATTAAACACTTACACATTGTCAAACCCTCATCCACATTTTTTTCATGACCTTTGGGATGATTAAATCTTTGAGAGAAAAGTTCATGTGTGAAGTCTATGTGTAGATAATGTTAAACATTTGAAAACCAAGGCAGTTTAACCTCCGAGTTATCTAGCAGAATACAAGAAGTTGACGATAGGTTACCAATATGGCGCGAGAATTGGTTGGTCAGTTATGAGCCAAGATAAAATTGAAAAGGGCTGAAGTCGTGGGCCAAATTCGGCGTCAGGACGAAAAGATATGTGGACTTCTTAGTCACCAAAAGGAGGTAAAGAGTGATGTCGATTCACTAAAGATGGAGTTCGGCACTCCTACGGGCACGGGGAACTTCTCCAGACTTCGGTCTCCTTCCCCCTCCAAAACAGAAAGGGGTGTACATGCGCAAGCTGGAGGGGCGTGAAGCGGTGAATAGTGACATCGTAGGAAAATATGTTTGTGAGATTTTTTTCTATTAAGTAAACGAGAGTTGTATCATGTTTATATTCTACACTACTTACAACTACTTTATGCTTATTTTCTTACTAAATTCTCCCTTCTATTAACAACTTAGCTAAATGACAGAAATATGTTTGAATGGCGAATTCTTCTTTGTTCGTTGTGTTTTGTGTTATTAAATCATTCAGTTATTTATTGTATTAACAATAATGTGAAATAAATTAACAAGGGTCTATAAGTTAATTATCATTTACGGATGGACAGCGCTTTTAACAAATGAGAATATTTATCTGTTGAACTTTCTTACCTGAATGTAAAAACTTCATGCTATTGTATGACTCTTAAGTAAACAGGATTATAAAATCAAGATGCTTTTGATTCAAATTTTGTTAATTCTACTGATACTTGAGAATTTGAAATCGGATTGATGTATTATATAATTTATTATTGGACCATTGCGTTGCCTTAAAGAGAAAATGGGAATGAATATAGCTAAAATTGTGGCAATAACTGTCAAGTAACTTTTCCCGAAGACTGTTATGGGAGTATTCAGTGACCTACAGCCACTCTAGAGGAATTTGTACAACCCTTCTTTTAAATCTCGCGCCAATGTTTCTGTATACGCATTGCCAGCGAGCTCTAGATAGCTTGTAACCTTGCCCGCGTCATTGACATTCCTGAGGTAGAGAGTGAAGTATACGAAATCATCAATAGATTGACGATTGTTCATTAAGGGGTAGTATGCCGTCTATCAAAGTGAATTACCACCGATCCTAAACTTCAGAGCGTGTAGTTCCGAAAGCCCGTGTGAATAATCTGGTAATGCTCGATCGCCGTATTTATTTAATATTCATAGTTATCGTAATGTCACAACATGTCTTTTTAGTAAAATATATAAGATGTTACTTCAATTCATTCTGGGCTCCGCCGTTGGCCCCGCTTCCACCCAATTCCACTGAGCAGTCAAAAACGATCTTCTGTAACTTCGTTATAGGTTTTCTGTTTGTTGATGATTCCCAAAGTGCCGAGTACTATTTATTACTTACTGTTACTATAATTTAGGAATCACATATAAGAAAATTAACATATATTAGAAATCGATCGGTATCATTTACTAATTTTTAAAAAATTGACAAGATTTGATTCAACCTTAATTCAAAGGCAATAATAAAGCAAAGAAATATACATTTAACTCATTTCTTACCTGCCCTTGAAATACGATAAAAAAGTGTAAGCTTTCCCAAAAAGGTTTTTTGAACTATAATAACGCGGTGCGTCAGCTCTTCAATTATAACCACGCAACATTTACGAATAAACAAACAAATAAATAAATAAATAAATAAATAAATAAATAAATAAATAAATAAATAAATAAATAAATAAATAAATAAATAAATAAATAAATAAATAAATAAATAAATAAATAAATAAATAAATAA